>DWHO01002004.1:0-14110 GCA_018247575.1 Eurytides lysithous rurik | reverse complement strand
AACATTTTTATTTGAACTATTAACAGAAATTAACAAACTTCGATGTACAAAATAACTTTATCTTTCAAAATCGACCGTTAAAGATAAGCAATATGTGAGATAGACAATGTTACTGACATTTATGACAAAAAAATTTATTGGGACGCTTCATCTGTCAATTTCATACATAAACTTATCCTCGGTAAGCTATCTTTCCTCCCGTCGATAGATAACGTGCAGAGATAGAATTTCATATCCTTAGTAAGATTATTGAGACGGTAAAATAAGGGATAGATAGACTTTTTTATTTCTATTAATGCAAAACCATAGATAGATTGAATATTGAGAACGGCCGTTAATGTGCCTCTGCGCCTTCTCTCTCCGGTCGTGTCGGTTATCCGTCCCATCGGGCTGTGAGAGTAAAAGGAAGAGTGAGTGCATCTGTGTCTGCGCAAACGCTTGTGCACTATAATATATCCTGCGCACTTAGCTGATCTCTTGTAGATTGGCCGCCGTGGCCGGATTCGGCCGGGAGGACATCATCATAATGTGTTAATTCTTTGTTATATAATTTTAAAAAAATGTAAGCGACCGTGCCGTTTTCGTCTCAATAAATAAATTCCATTTTGTCGGAGCAGTAACGCACGAAAATCGTTTTGTTCCAGCTGGAAGGACAACGTTCCCAAAGACATTACGAAGCGTAGATATTTCTGTGACTATATTTTAAGGGCGACTATAAGTACAAGCATACACTCAAGCATCCAATTAGCTATATCTCAAAAAGCAGAGCAGCTCTATTTGAGCAAAAGTTTTGCGGAGATGCAAACATTTTGTGAATCATTTTTTTTTCGGGTGAAACTCGAACCCACGACCTGCGACGCCAAAGCCTTAGCTTAGTAAGGCCAAACTTCAAACCTTTAATTTGATATACAACGCGTTACGCTGTTAGCCCGGATTATCAGAGGACCAATCATTTGAAATCAAAAATCATAAAGTACCAGTACAAAAATCAGTAACATTTTTGTAAAATGGGAATCATCTTCCTCTCAAAAATCACGACATTGCGTCATACAACCCTAGAAGGTCAATGACAAATCTATCTGTCAATTGCTTTTATAAAAAATAATACTCCAGAATAACAATCGACATTTTATTTGAAATAAATCTTTTGTTAGATTGCCTCAACATACATTTTCCTTTTTCCTGATGTATCTTCGAACTTCAAGATCCAAATAGCAATGAATTTTTTATTATAAGAATAATATATTTATTAAAAATGAAGATAAAAATCGCTTGGCGAATATATCGCGTAATAAAAATCCATACTACAGCGATAAAGAATTTAGTCAGAGGGTCGGGGGTTATGGTTAATGAAAAATATTATTGACAGTTAAATGGCAACTTTAAATACATAGATTAAAAAAATATTTTTTATTTTTTTTAAATTAAACCAATATAATTGGTTATAAAAAAAACCTATTAAAAGCAGTACTATATTTCATAATGAAATAGGTATAGAGTACTATTTTATTAACTATAATGACTCACCTAAAGCTGCATTGCTTCAAGTGGAAAATTTAAGTGGCACTTAAGTGCGCTGCGGGTTATAAAACGAAATGAAGTAAACCGAAACGAAAGTATCGTTAAATCGCTGATTGTGTTACAAAGTTATCGTAAATCTTTAAATTCAGTGTTGCTGCTTACATGACTGCATATTTGAACGTGAAAGTTCTTTCAAATTCAGAAGTCTTAGAAGTCATATACCCAGTCGGGTTATGTCTCATGTTTATTGTGCAATAATTGTAGCGTATTTGTTTTTGCAGTAACAATTTGTATGCCAAAAGAAACTCCCTAAAACATACATTCGTATTCGTACTGAGCATTTTTAAAATGTCTTCGGCCAGCCGCTTATACAAGCACGAATAAGGTCTATTTGGACTGGTGCTTGGTCAGATATGCCTGGGGTGATTATAAATCAGGATGAAGTTTTGAGTTGGTCTTTTCCTCCTAGTGTTGCCATATTTAACAATACTGTTATACAATCCGTATTTCATAATATATAGTACAAACGCACACCTAATTATTGACAATGTGATATAGAAAACAATTTTTTGTGGCGAGTCATCAGAGTACACTGAATCTAACTGGAAATAGATTTGTGTATTCACTACATATAGTATCGTATATTAGTAATGGTACTAATTCTTTTTTTGATGTTATTTAAGGAAACGACCAGTATTTTTCATCTTCTATATTATGCACTCACCAACCAACTACATGTATAAAACCAAAAGAAGAAGAAAAAGAGTTCCCAAACGCAACATGTGAAAATTGGCCTTAAGTACTTAATAAAGTTTCAAGCAGGATGTACGAGGACATCTAACGCTAATTTTGTTTAATAAATAAGGGGGATCAAGTTGGTCATTTAATATCTTAAAGAGAGAAGGCTATTTTTTCGTGCTTGAAATTTTTTTAGTAGTTAAGTTTTGTTTTGTCTTTAAATGAGCAAAGATGAGAGAGTGAAATATTAGGGGGTTATTTTATTGAAGTAAATGTACTTTAAAGCAATCGATAAATACAATTTCCTTTGACGCAACAAATATTTTTCCAACTATTTCAAATTGGAGTGCACTATATCCTAAATAAATCAGTGAGCAGCCATGAATCAATTAATCTTCGGGGACAATTCCACTCGATCAGTAAATTATTCAATCGAGTTTTAAATACACATGGTAATACCAAGGGGAAAACTGACGCTAGGGAATTGTTCTTCACTCCTTTGCTATACTTGAGTTTGACTATGATGGAATAACGATTCCGCGTTCGGTCCTAGAGGTATTGCACTTATTATAACGGTTATTATAATTGGACATTTGGCATAATCCAATATACTATAGTCCAATTATAATAATTAAAATAAATAATAATATATAGTAGAAGCACAAACGAAATAAGTGCTAATTTTTTTACAGGCTTAGATTGTGGCTCTTATATACAGCCTAATTAAGGACGTCGTCCTTATAGTATGCAATTTGTATTACGAACACGTCACATTATTAAATTATGAAAATCCTACGCACACTACTCGAAATGTAACTAATAGAACAACGACCTACTACTGCCTTGAAACAGATTTACAAGACAAAACCTTGCGATCCACGATCATTTTTTGTGTGCAATGTACTCGAAATGTTGTCGAATTTAAGTTTTACTTCTATGACTAATCATTTGAAAGCCCAAAATCCAGATGCGCGGATAAACTGTACATTTATTAAAACTATAAGTTTTCAATATAAGTTTTCGGCTATTTATTTACAAAATTATATGATTTTACTTTCAATTTTAATTTAAGCTTTTAGACGGTAGTATGAGAACAACTTAAGCCGTCTTTATCATACTCGCAGTAAATGAAAATTAATATAATAAATAAATCTAACACATTACCATCTGATCCTAAACTAGGCGGAGACTGTATGGTAACCAGATAACTGATATACGTGCATATATATTTTAAATGCATACTTATCTTTATACCACTGCTTATCGCACAAATATTTTGTCCTGGGTGCGAATTGAACCTACGATCTTTGGCTTTGCAGTCAGAAGCACTAATCTCTATACCAACGAGCCAGTCGAATTGAAATCAATCAAAAGATTAAAAAAAAATAAACGCAAAAGTAATAAACAATCTTTATATTATACAACTAAAACAGGTAAAATAAGTGAAAATGTGTCATGATACTTCGATAAATTTCAACCCTTACTGAGTATCGGGCTACAACCCAACCACCGCCATTTTTAACAAGCGCCAATCTACAATTTGTTTCTCGTGTTGCGTCTGAGCAAATCCATCCCAATACCGACCGCGTGAAGAGCTGTGCCGGGGGCGCACATCACACCATAACCACCATGGCCGTAACAATGGACGACCTTCACACCGCTGACAATCTCCGGCTCCACGCGCACCGGCACTCTATGCGGCCTCAACCCCACTCTGTGGGCGACAACCTCCGCGGTTTCAAGCGCTGGCAACATCCGACAGCAGCGCTCCAATATGGCCGCGGCGTCGTGTCTACACACGTCAGTGTTGTAGCTGTCATACTGCCTGACCCCGCCCAACGTAGCGATTCCGTCGAAGCCCGGTATGATATAAGTGTCGTAGTCCCCGTAAATCGCCGTTTTCAGCCAAGGCGCTCTCACCTTGAGGACCTGACCCCGGATAGGGACTAAATCGCGATCGTTGCACAGTGCTTTCGCGCCTAATCCCGTGCAGTTGAAGACCAGGTCGTACTTCCCAGCCAACGAAGCGAAACTGTCGATTGCACCTGGGATAATCTTGCCGCCATCTTGGAGAAACTTGCCTTCGGCCCACGGTAGATAGCGCTCGCAGCCGACCTTTATCGTAGTGAAATACGATCCGTATGTCCATCCATCCCCGCACAACGACAGCTCATTCTTATCCACGGCCCGATAGATCGGTACCAAATCCTCGATTAGATGGTTCCTCGTTACACTGTAGTGTTGCTTCGAGAATATGTAGGCGGAGAAGGTCATCAAACCCGCCTGCGGTGCTTCGGCAGACGTCAGTATCTCATGCCAGTATTGCCATGAGTCTCTGATCCATTTCTTCGTGTCACCATCCGTCGCCCCTCTAAAACTGGTTCCGGGTCTAAAGATCCCGGCCGCGACCGCGCTGGTAGTATCCTCTTTGAAGGAATCTGCTATAACGGTGAGATTGTAGTTCCTATGATGAGTTTGTAGTAACCTGGCTACAGTCATGCCAATTACGCCCGCACCGACTATTGCGATGGTCGGTGAATCGGCCATTTTCTGAAATTGCCATACATGTATATTATTATAAACATATTCACACACAAGCTCTCGCATCATATACACACACGAGCCGTGAAGGGAATAACAAATTCCGCACTCCGCAAATTGAAACAATCAGTTTCGGTATCTCTAAGGCGAACGCAGTAGGGGTGTGATTATATCACATCTTGACATGTTTTGAAGAGGTTTGGAAATATCATAGAGATGTAGCAGCCGTGGGTTCACAAATACCAGCAAAATTTTGAACGTAATCTACGACAAAAAAGGTTGGTAATACTGCTCTAAGGTTAATTAGTCTTTACGTGAGCTTGTAATCTCGACACGGTATATTACAGTAAATGTAAGACCTTCTACCGTCAAGTAAACTCTAAAATAAATCGCTTAAAGACGAGTGTCATATATTATAATTTGTGTTTAATATATAATAAATATAATTGCTTTTTATCGTAAAATGCTGCTATATTAGAGACGAGCCTTTTACGCCAAAAAAAAACATATTTCGATCTCCATAAATTTCGCCTAGACTGAGCAGATTTTGAATCAAGAAATGAAGAAATCTCAACTCTAAAGGTCAACTTTGTTTTTTATTAATTCACTTTACAATTGGACTTATTAGTCCAATTGTAAAGTGAATTAATAAAAATTTAGTCATTTTTATAAGTGTTAAATTTTTAAAGAAAATGTATAATTTAGAAACAAATAAAACGTCATACGTGCGTACAAAATCTATGTACAACACACCTCAGTTAAATAGCCAACTTGATATCTTCGATTTTTATTCCGTGATTGTGAAAGTTTTCCCACAATATTTGAATTCAAGTTTGCTTTCAACTGGGAGCACATGCCGTTTTAAATTGATCTTTCTTCATTTTTCTGGCCAAAGGGCTAGAGGTAAAATTATCTAAAAACATATCATAAAAGAAAACTAAATCATCACTTATTGAAAGGGCAAGATAAATATAGCTTAATTACTTACATCCTTCCTAAATTCCACACGATATTCAGTAACAAAATTATGCCTATTAAAATTTAGCACAAGTTACTGTTGACATTACACACTGTTTGATTTCGATTGCTGCACTCACAACAAACTATTATCTACATTATAAATTCTACCACTCCTATAAGTGCATATCACCCGAGATAAAGCTGTCTGCGCAATGAAAGCTAAATTATACGACTTTGTGCGATATGAACTATTCGTAAACCTAGCAACAATTTAATTTAACTGCGGTGTTAACTAATTAAGATACATTACAACTGAGTGGCTGGATGATCGTCAGTTGTGACATAATATTGCGCTCCGCTTGATGCTTTATTTGCCGCTTGTTATCTCATTAGGTTCGATAATATTTAAATAAATAACACTCGAATCTCGAAATGATATATAAACACTTCTTGATTAAAAGCCTAATGTTATTTGACCCCATTAAAACACTATGTTGTTAAAATCAGATAAGGTCAACAAACAAATAAGAAAATTTATTACTTTCATTTCATCTAATTATAACTAGGTATTGCCATATGTAGCATAATAAATAACTGTATAACAGATTTAAAAATATAATTTAAGTATCAGAGATTTTTTTTATATATGTATAGAGAATTAAAAATGTATAACAAACTTTTAATGTGCTTTAAAGTCAAAAAGATTTCTATTAAGGAGCAACAACAATTCTTACAATTAAGGCTTACTCTAAAGCGCGAACAACGTTTATATAATATTTCTTATACTTTCATGTTTTTTTATACATGTTTTTGTAAACTCATTATTTTTAAACATTTTTAGACTGAATTCTATATTCTATAAAAGTAAAATATATTATTCCTTGTGAAGAATTGACATTGTAGCTAACCTTAAAGTACGTATTGAGCTAAACATTTAAAAAACTCTTATATTGACCGCCTTGGTACAAATTCGCCATATTCTATCGCAAAACAAATTATAATTAATTAAAAACACAAAATATGCAATTTACTATTGTGAGCAAGCATGTCGTTTAACATCAGTCGTCCTTCTTGGTCTTGTTTCTTTACTCGCCAATAAATAATGACAATTAATTAATTTATCCTCTCTTATAATTTTAAAATTTACTAAACAAATAAACACGGACCAACTGCCTAAATTAGCTACCAACATTAATTTATTTCATAAATTCTCATTCCAGAACCACGACCCCCAAGGAAAAACTACAACCAGCTGTCATCTACTGAGAAATGCGACAACAGAAAATCGGAAGACGTACGCATTGAGGAAACCGAAGTGGACTCCGATGCGAGCAGCACCGATATAGACGAGCGGGGTGCGCGCCCTGGTGTGTGCCCACCTTGTGCGCATGATCGATACAATAACAACATACGTCGGCATGCGCACGACGATTTCAGCGACGACACGGATTACGGTGAGCATTTGAAAAAAAGAAATTGCAAATAGTTTTGTTATCAATTGCAAAGTGACCCCCACCAAAATAACAAGCTACAATTATTATCCGTTCAACATGTTTTTGAACTACGAATATTCGTTTAAAGTATAATTTTATAAAAATAAAACATGTGTGATGATTACGCGTAAAAAAAACAAAAAATTAACGATATTTTAATTAAAAAATAATAGCTATCAGTGAAAACTGTCAGCTGTCATTGGTTATTTCTATCATCTGTCATTCGACAAAAATTCTTTAGCTGTGCCGCTGACATTACTGAATTTTATTTGTGGGCGACGTTGCTATATGACGAATAGTTTCCGCAATTTGTGAATTAATTGTTTCTGAAACAAAAACTCGAAGCCAAACAAAACAGTGTTATAATGGTGACTCTAAAATCTGATTTGGACGACTACTTACTGCAAAACGAGAGCCGAAGAAGTTACAAATTTGGACTACCGTCATTCAAAACACCAAGTTTTTTAAGTCGAAGCAACGATGAAAGTCCTACCAGTACTAGTTCCACAAGTACCTGGTTTCAAAATGTTCAAAAGGAATACTTTACATTGGTAAGTACCTAAACTAACTTGTCAACAAATTAAAAATAAACTTCATAGTCATAAAGATAGGAAAACAGTTTATTTACTGTTCATTAACAAAGATGATTAATTAAAAGTTATATTGCGTTTCCTCGTCTTGTTACGTAGGTATTGCTATTGTAACAATTCTTAAGACAGTAAATTAAGAATAACATTTTATTTTTCTCTTTACAGAGTCGCACACAAAGATTTTTGGGCTTTGGAATCTGCATGTTCTTTGGAATATTATGTTTTATACTGTCCTTTCTCTATATACCTATATTATTGCTCCAAGCCAGAAAATTTGCCCTATTGTTTACATTGGGTAGTTTATTCTTCATATTTAGGTAAGTACTATAATAAAACCTTTAACATCATTACTATATAACTGTGTCTATTAATTTTAAGTATAATTTTAATGAAAAACCTGTTAATGCAATTTTGATTTGTTGATATTGACAATTAATCATGTTACTTAATATAATATAATGAATGATGTTACTGATGAATTATTTTCGATGATTATTATAATTTTTTTTAATAATAAAAGCTATAATTTAATTATTCAATACAAGAAACAGGTTAAAACCTATTGCCTTATTAAAAAAATGAAGATAATGATGTACTGTTTATTTCTATAATGCCAAATGTTTTAATCACTTTAATTGAGTTTAACCTATATTACTGACTAGTCAAAGGATCCGGTAAATAGTAAGACTATCAATTAATAAATAAACAATCTCGATCAATCAACAGTTTAAATTAAGGGTGACATATTACTAAGCGGGGCAAAAACATTTCTGTGCATAATTGTGTAGACAACATAGTTAAAATAAAGTTAGCTAACATAGTTGTTTAAATCTTATGTTGTATTAAAGTAATCTGAGAAAAAATATATACCAAATTAAAATAAACATACACCCCATTATGTGGTGAATAGCACATAGTATACTTTTTTATTTGTAGGATTTTTTATTGTAACATTATAATTACTGCAAACTATGTGAAAACTTGAAAACAATAGTATTGGATTCCTCTGTAATGTTTGTGTTATCAGTTATCTAATGGACATAAAAATGTTATGATAGTTTTATTGGGGTCTAGTAATTTAACTGATAACTTATTTTTTGTGTTACATTAAATATTTATCATATACAATTATGTTTAGTAATTAGTACTCAAAGAATTTGGTTTAAATTAATCATTGTTTTCAATTTATATAAAAATTATATTATAAAAAAATTGTTGCCTAGCGTTAAAGATAGTAATATATTGGACATTCTGTTTGTAAAAACTTGTATTCTGTTTTTACTTAGTTTTGTATTTTACTTGCACACAATTATTTATTTATGATAGAGTGCTGTAAAAAGATTATATTAGGGGTTTGACAAATAAAATTTGACACAGGAATAAATAGCTAGATACAGAACAATAATCTGTACTCATCTGTTATAATGGTGACTTTTAAATCTGATTTGGATGTTTCATCTGTTGATATATATTTGCCCTGTATGGAAATCAAACCTATAAGTACCAAATGACGAATAGCTTAGTGACTGTGCTAAATAAGTCTTCTTTAGCTTTAATAATACACCTGAACCTGTGTTTGTGTGGCGTGTGAAATTTTCAATTTTTTAAATTTCATATAGATTTTTCCATTTTCACCGCACCGACCGAACAAAGACCGCGCAAAAACAGTTTTCGGTGTACTAACAATAGCTCTTTATAAAATGCATTGTTACTGCAGACTTAAGTGGTACTATTAAAAAAAATTAAATTGTGTATAAAATACCCTCATTTTTGATCATCTCTGAAACTAATTGTGTTTAGGTAGAAACCAAATTTCAATATTATTGTTCACTATTCTGCATGAGTCATACTTAATGATGCAATAGTGTTAAAACTTGTTATGGCCGTAATATTTGAATGTGAATATATCAACAATGGGAAGCAAAAACATAGTAAATGACACATGGAGTATTTTTTTTTTAATTACATTGTTGAAATCAGTAAATTAAACCAAGTTGATTGGTGTCTGTCTGGTGAATAATTTTGGTTTTGCGGGTTACCATGTTTTGTTTTCCCATGTCAGTATGAAGGGTGTATTACAAGTATCTTCTATTTGACATCTTAATAAAAATCCACTTTTATGTGCTTTTGAATGTAATATTAGAGTAAATTCTGATATCTCAGTCTTAAGCTTGACATGCAGTTTTAATTGCATAAATCAGAAACCTAAATGAACCATGAACATTTAAAAGTAAATACATTTATTGCTTATTTCTAAATGACAAAATGTTGTTAGTTTTATAACAAATCATTTATAAATTTTTCAAGATAATAAAAACTTTATTGTACTGTACATTATGTATATTATATACTAAAATTTCTATCCTATTACAGTTTCAGTTTCCTGTACGGTCCCTGGTCTCACTTCAAGTCACTGTTCACTAAGGAAAGGGCGCTGACTACCTCATTGTATGGATTCACATTAATAGCAACCCTTTACTGTGCCCTCCACCTCCAGAGCACCCCGCTGACCATCATATGTGCGGTGGCCCAAGTCATTGCTTTGTTGTGGATGATGATGGGTTCCATCCCAGGGGGCTCATCGGGAATGAGGTTCTTCGGAAGTATGTTCAAGTCTTCAGTGTCAAACACGCTACCAATATAACAAAGGATGTTTGCCGTGGTTGTTTTGTGGACTTTGAATGTTAAAATAAGGTTTGAGATAAGTAAAGCGACTATCTTGAATGGATTATCTCAATTAACATAGGGTATTTTTTATGCATATCATACAAATGTGAATGAGTTTTTATAAAGATTATGAATATTTTATTTTAATTGTAATATCACAGGTTTTGCCTTAACACTAGTTTGAAGAATTATAAGCGATTTATTAATGGCTTACTTTCGATTTTTTTAAATATCATGGTATTTATTGATTAGTAATTTTCAAGTTCTGTAATGTTGAAAATTTTCATGGGCGGCGGTGAACGTTTGCCATCAGTTGAGCCGCTTGCTCGTTTGTCAGCTTACTTCATAAAAAAAAATGTGTAAAAAATCACCTTAACATTATTTAACCCTTAGCACTCTCGAGTGTTTTTTTACTCGAGAGTGCGGAGTGAGGTTAAATCTATCTAATATAATATAAAATTCTAAATTCATTAAGAAACAATGCACAGTAACTTTAAACACAGAATCTGCTAGTTATTGAACGCAAACTATACTGGTTTTTCTTACTGCAATGAAAGCATATGGCGCAATAGCGGCGCCTACGGAGTGCTAAGGGTTAATATCGTATTAGACCTACAAAATAGCACTCTAGGTTAACAAGTTGAATTTTTGAAATAACATAAGACTGACTTCATTACTAAAAGTTGTTGTAAATCTAATAGTAGTCGAAAAATTGGACATTTTTTAATCTCACACAAAACACATCTTTACCGCCACTTTGTAAGAATAATTCAAGCTGTTTGCGTCGCAATTTTGTAATTTTCGCATTAATGTTTATAATGTTAAATGTATATTATTCCTTTAGTGTATAAATTTTTTTGTAAGCATTTATTTGGTAATTTATTCGTACGGTAACATGTAACGAAATATATTTGTGTTGATTAGTATATCATTTGCCTATTATAAGGTGAAGATTTAAAATGGTTTTATTTTATGTGTTCAAATAGAGATGGCAGCTGCTTTTTATGAAATTGTACACTTAATGTAATTGCAGAAATAAATTGCTTCTTCATTCTTCAACACAAATTTCTCATACCATTACTTATTTAACAGACTAATATACTATCGTTACAGAAAACTGTTCAAATCAACGAGATTGTCTATGTCGACTCTTGCCTTGTTTAATTTCAGTGAACAATAATTTATAATGTTTTTAAAAAGTTTCATTGCGACCCAGCTATATTAATTCTAATATTAAGAATTAATATAGCTGGGTTTACTGCTAAGTGCAGTTTCACTTTAAAAATTTGTTAAACAAAATAGTACTTACTTTTTTGAGCTTTATATACTGGTAACACAGAAAACAAATGTTCTCCCATGAATAAAAACAGATAAATGAAACCAATTTATTAATTCTTGATCAGTAAATTATTAACGAGTTTTCTATGAAAGTTAGCTCCAAGAAACCTACAACAATGCAAAATTTGTATCAGTCGTAGTTTAGTATATGTCCTAACTTAACTGTGTGACAATTCAAGTTTTGAGTTTTGTCAAAAACGTTACAATAATCATTATTTTGCTTTGACGAAACATACACATAAGAAATTTGTTTAAATCGGTTTCGCAACAGCATATCGGCGCGTTTCTATTGTCATGTACGATTTTGCCAGGAGTTTTTCTGTAATATCGCAGCAAAGTTTCTGAATATGAAGAAAAAATTGGAATGCATGGCGGGAGATTGATATATTCGGCGAGACTAAATATTCTACTTAAATGTGACTTCTCAGTGATTTGTATACAAAACATCTCGCACTTAAATGAACACTTACTACAAATTATCGTTTTTTTTCTATGTACCTTCAATGTTTTATCGTAAATTAACAATAATGCAATAATTTAGTGCAGTGGAGACAGAATAATTTAGTGCCTGTATTATTGTATAAAATAACTGCTAAAAAACTGCTATTTGTATAAATAAAGACCCTCCTTTTACTTTTTTTAAATTTGTTAGCAAATAATTTTTTCTAGCAATTTCGGGAATGTTTTTAAAGCTAACAACTTAACTATTTTACTCGGAAATTTAAGCATTTACTTATTTGAAATACTAAACTTCAATGCCATTTTAAGGTTAATATTGAGGATCCTATTTTGCGCTCAAGTAAATGATCTGTGTATCGATTTGCACATTTTTAACGATACAGTCTATTAGAATACTAATACTTGGGATGACGTTTACTATGATAAATACTGTTTTGTACTTATATACTTATATTTGTATATAATAAATAATATTAAAGCGAAGGCTATTGTTTTGTCTGTAAACCCTTTAAGTAATCACACTTGAAAGACAGAGTGAAAATTTCCATTAACCGAGTATGTTATTGAGAAATGTATGGAAAAAATCTGCCGATCTGAAAGCACTCCTGAGCAATCAGACTAGGGATAGGAAATCAAATAATAACAATTAAGGCTTTTCAAATCTGTCGTAGTTTTAAATCTAGTAGTTAATACAGTCTATTGAGTTTTTTTTTTGTTTTATTTGTCTTCCGTCTATTGTCAGTGTGGTGTATTCACATAGCGGCTTCCGCATCATGTTTTGGAAATGGCTAATGACGGCGGCTTCACTTAATATCGATCGAACCACTTGCAAGTTTAAGGAATTTTCATTTAAAAAAAAGGGAAACGTTGAATGGCTTCCCACTAGGTTCTATCTTAAGACCTCTTGTAGAATCGATTGCGAGAAAAAAATCGGGTGAAAGCGATCACCGCCGCCCATGTTCACCCGCAACATCAAAGCATTTGCAAAGACCTTGCCGGCCTTTAAGGTGGTAATTTTTGGGAGGGTGAAAAGGCCACCGGCCACCTAACTCATCGGATGAAACATGAAAGCGTAAACACTTCCACTTAACGCCGATTTTCTGCGAGGTCGTGATAGTTGCTCGGTTCCACCCGACCCATTCAGCAGTAGCGCACAGCTGGTATGAATGTATTGGGGTTACGTGTGATATAATCTGTCTTAATATTTGTTCAGCTGTATTATAGTTTTTGTGTAACAAACGGACACCGTTTTGATCTCTTATGTGTTATGTTAATGTTTGCGCTTTTAGTCTATGGTACTCTTTAAATCTTCATTTTGAAAAGTAGCATAGACTAGAAGCCAAGATACTGAACTCGTGTGAATACTAAGTTTCCACAAGTTGAAATTATTTCTAACAATTTTATTATGATGTAGATAGATAGATACATATAGATTGGCAGATTTTTGGACATGTTAGTTATTATAATATTAACGGTGATGTTGGCGACGCAAATATTTAAGTTTAAGGTTTCTATTTATTTTATTTTATTATCTGAGCTTATAATTTATATTTTTTTTTATTATAATTTTGTACGCATCGTGCATTAGCCATTTAAAAAGAAAAAATATTAAAGGGGCAACGCCTCACTCTTATTGGCTGACGAGGTCGCACCTGATTGGTCGGCCGTTTAGCGTGTAAGATTTTCGCGCTCAAAGTTTGGCGCACTAAGAGAAAAAAGTAGTCTGGATTAGAGCTGTGTCGATCGTTCGTTTATTGTGACTCGGGTCAGTCGCGACCCACAGGGTAGGTGATCGAGTCAAAA
>DWHO01002003.1:0-14114 GCA_018247575.1 Eurytides lysithous rurik | reverse complement strand
CTTGTGCACTATAATATATCCTGCGCACTTGGCTGATCTCTTGTAGATCGGCCGCCGTGGCCGGAATCGGTCGGAAGACGTTATTATTATTATTTTTTGTTCTCAATAAACGGATTACAAGCTTGTCGTGTGTTGTTATTTTTAATTGATGTAACAAAATCTGTCCCTTCCAAACTGCTTCTTCTTCGATCGAGTTAGCTGCTCTGCAGAAATATATAAGTCGCTAAATTATATCCACGAAAATCACAATCGTGTTTCAAACAATGAAGTGTCACCACGGAAATATTATCAACACACAATAATTAAAGCAAAAGTAAGTAATAAAATCACTTTAAACCTCGCGTATTCAAATGAATGGATGACAAATATAGAATATTGGAATCTCGCGTGTGATATTAGCACTCTATTCCTTATAGTATAGAGTCGAGGGTCGATTGGCATAGCACGTCGATACCAGGATCCCAGCGTAACAGGACACCACGAACGCGGCGCATTGACAAAATGAACAACGGAAAAGTTCCCGTGTACCATTCAATATTGTCACCGCTCAAATTATCCGCAGAAAGTTCAGCAACGGACTAACGATATCCATTAAAAATTAAACTTTGGCATCGCATTAATATACCCCGGGGCGGCCACGACGATTGAGCCGCAGATATATTGAATTTCGAACGCCGATACGATTGCCCGACGACAGCAGCCCTTTAGACGTGATTAAATTATTGTTTTTTTTTTAACACTCTTTTACGACACATGTTTTTTTTAAAATCCATTTTGCAAAATTAGGCCACATTAATATAGCACTAGCGTTGAAATGGAATAAGATTTATAAATGTACAAAAAAGCGATGTTGAGGATGCGGATTTTAAGATTTGTTTTTAATACAAATATTGGCTGGTTACAATTTTTAAATAGTAATATTTTTTAAAAACAACTTCGGTACCTAACGATGATTGTTTATTAGAAAACGGTCGCATGAGAAAATAATAGCACTATCCCGCAAAGTCTTCCACAATCACGAAGTAAAGGACACAAAACGTTTGGGTGGGAATTTTTGCGAATGGGAAAGGAGGAGGAGCTGGACCAACGGCCGCCTCACTCACCGGAAGAAAAGCAGAAGCACAAACTCGCCGATTTTCTGTGAGGTCATTCGGCCTCGCGCTTCGCTCGTCACCAAGAAATCAAAGATGTCCTATGTCCTATCAATCTATCTATATGCCCAATAACTACGTTAGCAACGGTCATCCAAAACGGAACACAGCAGCGCTTGGCGGTTTAATAACTAACAAACCAGTGTTACCATCCCTGATAGACTCTGCAAAGGAGTTCTGGCATATAAATTATGATGAAAACATTTACCAATTTCATATTAAAGAAAGTACTCTTATTCTGCATGTAAACATTTCTAAATTATACACCCACGCAGTTGTTTTTGATTGTAGGTACTTGTGCCCAAAATTAATCGAGAGGACAATATGTTTATAGTATTAGATCATGCTAACATAAAATGAAGTTTGCAGCCGGCAAACCTGGTTCAGTTATTCATCAAAGTGGGTCACTAATTCTAATTTTAAGGAGTTTACGCCGTTCCAGTGGAAATTAAAAAAAAATACAGTTTTATAATCTTCATGCCCAGGCTAAATTGAATAAAAATAAAAAAAAAACGTAAACGCATATACATAATGCGTGGTGTGAAAAAAGACGCCCGACCGTATTCTAAATTCGAAAATGTCTCGAGCTCACGATTCGAGCTCTTCGAATTTGGAACGCATCATGGTGTCGGGAACGCAAGCGAATCAAAAACAAACAGATGCTAAATGCGCACAAAGGGTCGCCGGATATCCACCGTGCTGGTTATGTCGGGCGCATTTGCGAACGAGCCGCGCTCTCGTATAAATTCATTAACCGACGTGGGGTTAGTTCGGGCCGTTAAGTGACAAACACTGGAATCGCATCTGAGCGCATTGACGGCTACTCAAAGAATCGATTAGTATTTAATTCGGCTTTTGTTTGTTTTCGACGCGGGCTCGGATTGCGGTTGTTATGACGTTATCGCTCTGCGTTAACTTACTGCAACCGAAAAATACGACTAGTTTTATCTGTTCTGTGATTATGGCTGAAGGGGCCCGTAGTTTTACGTATTTTTTATTTTATTTTATTTTTTATTTTATTTCTATTGATATAAATATTAAAAACAATAAATCTTTAGAAATCGTACAGAGATGGCCATCTTCCATTTCTAGGTGACGAGCACGAACGAAGCAAATTATGTAAAACACTATCTTGGTGTATACCAGGGGTGGGCAAATATTTTGACAGTCGGGCCACATTGCAGATGAAAATTTGACCTCGGGCCAAACAGTTTTTTTTTCTAATTTTAAGTATAGTTTTTGCTAAGGATGTCAATTAATGAATTTTAAAACCAACATTTTTGAATGTTATAATAATATTGACAATGCTTCACGGACCAGACAAAATTCTACCGCGGGCCGGATCCGGCCGCCATTTGCCCAGGCCTGGTCTGATGTTAAGTAAATACCACCGATAATCCTTGATTATCGGTACAAACATAAATGTTACCACTTATTGTGTTTCAAGCGTTGTTTCGATCATGCTTAGTATTTTACACTATACTTTTTACGTAAAAAAAAAAATGTAAACTGCTTACCTCGCATAAATTTTATTATTGAGGATTTTAAATATACTGATTCTAGTTATCACATTAGTCATCAAAAAATTAAAAAGATGTTTTTTATCGGCGTTGTATTTGTGAAACTCTTAATTTCAGAGTCAGTCGATTGAGAAGCTGATGAAGAAGTTGACTAACCTGTACGAGACGAAAGATGACGAGATGTCGCGTTCGGCTATAGCCCTGACATTGAAAGCTGTGGCCAAAGCCAAAATAGACCATATAAAGGACAACGAGGAAATACTTGCTCCCGTTGTCTTCCTGGCCATGCACGCGCCGAAAGATGAAGGTATTTTTTTATGGATATGGCTGACAAACGAGCGGCTCACCTGATGGTAAGTGATCACCGCCGCCCATGGACATCTTCAACATTACAGAGGCGTTGCCAGCCTTTAAGGAGGAGCGGAAGGAGAAGGGGATGCAGGAAGAGGTAGGGTGGGAAGTGAGAGAGGGCGGAAGGGAAGGGATGGGGATGGGCCGCAGGCCACCTCACTCATCGCGCGAAACGCGGAAGCTAAAAGACTTCCACTTACCGTCGATTTTCTGTGATATATTATTAATAACTTATAACTGTATATTAGTAATAACTTGAGTTTGATGGCGTATACGTGTTCCCATATTCAAAAGAGTTTTCAAAAGGTACGCGGTGGAAGAGGTGGGACTTTTTAATCATGAAAATGATGCAATAGCCATCGATAGGCAATTGTTGCGGTATTGGATAATTTTGAATTTTTATTATTATTAAAAGTTATTTTTGTGTTCTAGTCGTAGAGATTGTGTATTCTTCATTGGTAAATGGGATTCTTTTGTAGTCCTGCTAGAAGGACACAGCATTGCCAGCTATTGCTATACTGTAAAAACGATACTGTTCTGTGGAAAATTACTGAACATACAGATTTACTGTCTTATATCTTTGGTTGATTACCACAAGCAGCGTTGAGTCGTACTAAGTTTAGAACTTTTTAATTAGTTCAGACTAGCATTGTGCTGATACATGCAAGCAAAATATTAGTTACTATCCGGCTCCGTATTAGCTTTATCTGTACATTAATACGTAAAAATAAAAAGTTTGAACCCCTTTTTTTATTGTCTATTCCGCTCACGGGGTAGGATAAAATTTGGCAGAGTTATAGTATAAATAAAAGACACTTGTAGAGGTCTACAATTTTTATGTGATATTCTTAAAAATATATATTGAATTAGATAAGCGTATGCGTTCATTGTTTACATCTATACTGTTGATAAACACGTGGTTTGTCAAATAATAAATGTCACTTTCAACAAACGATAAACGAAAGAATTATTCAACGAATTAAAAGGTCTATATAGGGGTGAAGATAACCTCCTTTGGTCTATTTCGACCATTAGGCAATCGCTAGTTGTACTTATTTCAATAAAAAACCCATTTTAACTCGCAGGGGAGTCGGGTACTGTGGAGATATTCGAAGAGTTATGGACGGACATGAGTCCGGCGAAAGCCGCCGGGCTGCGACGCCACCTCCCAGCCCTCAGCGCCCGCGCCGTGGCCGATTTGGACGCCCCCGCGTGGGCGCGAAAGATACAGGTATTGAGCAATAAATAACAAATAAATAGCAAGGGACATCTTACACGCGGTCGTCTGATGCTAAACTAGGCAGGGCCTATGTTTCTTGTATAGTATAGTTTTGCTATGACTTTCTGGCAGAATAACAACTTAATCTCCAGACTGAAATTGGTGTATATTTAGTAATAAATAGCAAGGGACATCTCACACGGGGTCGTCTTATTGCAAACTAGTCAGAGCCTATATGATGTAGTATAATTTTGCTATGACTTTCCGGCAAAGTAACGACTAAACTTCTGACTGAAATCGATGTATATTAAATAATAAATATTAAGGGACATGTCACACACGGTTGTCTGATCTCAAACTAGGTAGAGCCTGTACTATGGTAACAAGATGATTGATATTCATACGTATATTTTAAATGTATATTTGAATAGATAGTAAACATTGACACAGAACAAATACCAGAAGTATTTGTCATCGCACAAACATTTTAGCCTGGTTGGGAATCGAACCCACGACTTTACAGTCAGGAGCACTAACTACTACGCCAACGGGCCAGTCAAATTCATGCACGTTATCTTGCTACTCTGGAACATGTGATGTGAATAAGTAGGTATTTTTAATTCAATAGTGGCTCAAGGAAATTGAATGAATTTACCGCTAAAGGCATATAGAGGTAGATTTAAATTTTTGCAGGAGTAGCTCGTCAAGAGAAATTTAGATGTTTATAAAAAAAACTGTCTTTGTAATGTAAGGGATCGTAATTATGGTTACTAGTAATTCGTAAGGTTCACAATGAACTCAAGGCTTGAAAGTTGGTAGTTATAACAAGAAAAGAAGTATTATTAATTGGACGACTAATTTGAGAAGATAATTTAATACGGTGTTACCTAATTTCTCTGCCAATTGTTCGTAGTTATTTTAAAAACGTTTTTTTATGGTGTAAGAGGCAAACGAGCAAGCGGATCCATGGACATTCGCAACATCGAATGACTTGTAAATGCGTTGCCAGCCCTTTAGGTGGGGTTTTTTGGAATAAGTAGGGAGGGGGAGGAAAAGCGAGAGAGAGGGAGGGATGGGGAAGGCAGGGAGAGATAGGAAGAGAGGGGGAGGGAGGAGAAGTGGTCCACCGGCCACCTCATTCACCGGACGAAACGCGGAATTACAAACACTTCCGCTTTACGCCGATTTTCTGTGAGGCCTTGGTACTTATCTGGTTCGAGCTGGTACGTACGTCTCTCCACCGATGGACCCATATCTAACCATATTTCTGAGATATTTAAATGTTAAATTTTGGGTATTGTTATTTAGTAAGTTTTGTTCCTTAAGTATTAATAATGTCATTAATTATTTGTGACGTGTTGATGCCAGTTAACGCGTTGCTATTAGAATGAGAGGTGAAATCCGGAGAAGGCAAATCCATTGCCCGCATCCTTGTTCGTAGGCGGCGAATGCGATCCGTACTTTGTGCGCCGAACTGCCCGAGGGTCTGGGGGCGCAGCGGGCGATGCTGGTGCGCGCGCTGTTGGCTGCCGTGCGCGGCTCCACCTACGCCGGCAAGCACCACCTCTTGCACGCGCTCGCAGACTTGTGCGAGTGAGTCCTCGCGACTTATATCTTACGATACCTTCTCCGCTTCATTTGTGTTGAACTCTAGTTTTGTCACTGTTGGCGACCCAATTATTTTAATTTAATTTTTTTATTTGGTTTATTGTTTAATTAGCTATTTTATCTATTTTTGTCATATTTAAGTAATTCGCTGTAAATATTGTGAAAGGCCATTTAAAAATAAAAAAGTTAAGGGGCAACGCGACGCTTTGATTGGCTGACTGAGTCGCACCTGATTGATCTAGCGCGTAATATCTTCGCGTTAAAAGTTTGGCGCGTTTGAGAAAAAAGTGGTACGGTTTTACCGTGAACGGAGGAAAAACCAATTGTGCACTTTTGAATAGTTTTCCAACTCAAAGCATGAGTTTTTCCGCGATCAAGCAGTCAATCGAAGTGACCGCACTTTTGGATTAATAACAGCAGTTGCTGAGCGGTAGACCAGACCTTTTCTTACACAAAATGAATGTTTTTTTAAGACAGCGGGATTTATACTTGTAACCCGTGCCCTATAAGCCTTTTTTCTTTGTAACTAAAAGTGTCTACCCTGGAACATTGGTGTACTTTGCGTACTGTTATGATGAATGCTTTTATAAGAAATAAAATCATTGCAAAAACGACAACTGTCGGATTAGGATGATGATGGGACGGGACCCCGAGCAGCCTGATTTTAAAATCATAATGCTGCAATTACTAAATGTTTTTTATTTACAACTTATCAATTTAAAAATTTGATTTACAACACTGTACTATAAGAGGTACTGCATATCTAAAAAATAATAAAAAAAAAGTTTTTAAAGCATATTAAGGAGAGATGTAATGCATATTAGGGAGACCGTGCCGAGCTACTCTTGGTATAAAGGTTTAGTACAAATTTGCTTAAGGTTGAACGACTTTGCAGGGTAAAGGAAGGAGAGCCGGCCGTCGACGCGTCACTGGGCGGCGAATGCGTCAGTGCGTTACTCAGCGAGTGCCGCAAACAGGAGCTGGGGCACAAGCGACAGGCCTTAGCCGCCCTGGCCCGCGCCCTCCCCGCCCTCAAAGTGGACGCCTTCCAGCAGGTCTACGACATCGTCAAGGTCATCCTTTCCAAGGTATATTGTACGCGACTGTACAACCGTTGCCGAGTCTAATGACTGTACTTTTTACTCTCTTTTAGAAGATAAAAAGACGGGACGCGCATGATTTGCACCTGATGGTGAACGCTGCACAAAACGCTGCGCTGCTCACGCAGAGATTTGACGTGTTACAATTCTATGTTCTGTAATAGTACTAACATCGTTGAACTTCAAGCCGGAACCCAGTAGCAGCGCAGAGGCAAACTATGCAAAACACACTTGTGTGACAAATGCATTTATAAGTTCATGTTCGAGTCCATTTTCTCTCTCTTTATTATTTAAATCACGGCTCGGCAACGGTTGCCGACACCTGATTTAAATAATAGAAATACAAAATCACTATACACAAATTAATTAGTATAAAAAAACACTTAGGTTTGTAGCAATGCTAACACGAGTTTACATCGTTATAAACAAGCGCAATAAATATAAAGTTTATAAAAGAAAAACTGCTTACAAGTGAAGGGATAAATATGAATAAATAAATAGATAGTAACGCTAAATTTAACGACCGTCATTTCAATTTTTTCACACCGCCCCATTTGTGCCAGCGACTGTATTTACGTTAATCTCTAAATAATTTCACAAACGCGACTGTACTTAACGTTTGCACGGAATAGCGATTGTATTGTTGCAACGTTCATGCATCAAGAATTACCACACGAGTGTACTAATGTTGGTAAGTGATAACGCGACTGTACTTTTTTATCGTAAGAAAGTTTGTTCGTATTTATCGTAAGATGGTGACTTCTTAACACGATGAATTTTGGCAGTGATTTTATACGTTAATTTATAAACAACGTGAATATGGTATTGTGATTATGGTATATGTCTATGGCATGTCGTTGACTGCACTTAATGAGATATTGCGCGACTGTACATCCCTCTAAACCCACTTGCTATTATGGGGCGGTTCGTTTCTAAATTTACCGTCTCCATGATTCCCTTTAGTCTGCCAATAAATATCACGCGATGGTACTACTGGATTAAACTACGGTCAGTGGTCTAGGTATGACTGCGAGTATACTTCTGTTTGTTCCGAAATTGTCACACGACTGTACAGTTGATGGCTAACATTAACCCGTAGTCTGGTCTTCTGGTACTTCCAAGGTTATGCTCATATGACTGAACTACTGTTGAATTCAAGAGATTTGAAGTGACGGTTATCAAGTTCAAACTAAATTATGATCATGGCTGTTATTTCTGTCTAGAAGACTGCTAGACCCACGGTTAAAGCCAATCAGAGTTTAGATTTAAACAGCTTGATTTCCAGGACGAGTTTGCAGCGAGCAAAGATTCAGATGACGAAGACAATGTGGCGGTCCGTCAACGGCGCGAACAACTGACCGCTTTGAAGGAAGGCGCTTACGAACTCCTGGGCAAGGCGTGGCCAAAGGACCCACAGACCCAAGGTATAACTTATATATTAACTTGACACACATCCTAAACGCTGGCAACATATTTGCAAGTCCCTTGAAGTTGCTTGCGGATACCTATTGTCGACAGTGACCGTTTACCATCGGGCCTGTCCCAAACTCCTGTACCTCTTACTACAGTAATCGTTACTATTGATATCTTTATCAATAAAATAGTTGTTGAGTGATTGTCACATTTAAGAAGAGTTATTGTGTAATTCAATTGACCCACGTTCACAAAGTTGAAAACCGAACAATGGCTTTGGGCTTATTTCAAATATATTAATTATTCGTTTTTTGAAAAAGTCCCCTTCCATTAGGTTTATTGGTATTCTCTTATAATTTGCGACGAAAAAATGCAGTCTCGCACGGAACAACTCTTTGTGAATCACACCTTTTTTTTGATGACCAGTGGCAATCGCCGAGATGACCAGTGAAACACGTTATGTGAAATTTCCTGACTCACTTGAAATAGAAGTGAATGATTTAATCAAAGCTCGATCATACGATGTTTTTTTGTTTGTTTTGGAAGTAATATTAGCGACGGCCTTTTTCTATGAAAGGTAGTAGAGCTACGCAGCAGTTCCCTTGGCTGCTAAATGGGCGTCACAGAAAATCTTATTATAGTGAATTTACAAAATGCTATTACCTGTGATCAATACTTAAATAATTGCCATATATATGTAAGTTTAACGATTGTTTACTTACGTGACTGACTTCCTCCACATACAGTCATCGGTAGCATAAGATTCACAATTTTCCTCATTGCCCCAGACAAGTATCAAGACCTGTTTTTCGAGCACTGCGCGCAGTCATACGCGTCTTCGACGAGGTCCACGCAGCTGGCCATTTTGAACTCCATCGCGCGGGTCCTGGAGCAACTGGCGATTCTGCGGAATGTCGGCGAGCCGATGGAGACCGACAACGTGGCCGTCACTGACAGGGGCAAAGCGATCTCCAAGGTCACGGATCAAGTCGCCAAAGTCGTCGACTATACCCTCAGTGAGTGTACTTACCTATTGTTTATAAAATCACATTGTGTTTATGACGTACGTGAAACTCGCGAAGCCAACTACAAACTGGCATTTATTACCATAAATAGTTAGGACTGCGCGAGAGGGACAGAGATATGCACTTTGTCGCGGCGTGAAGTAATTTTTTTGTTGTTAACTAGAAGAGTCCGTTTTGAAGGCAAATGTTACCAGCGTAACACTGGCCATAGAGATCATCTTAAATCTCTGGATGATGAGCGTAGCGTAGGCTAAAATAGGTTCCATATGGCACTGTGTGTACGCATGCGCGCGTTATGGGCAGACGTGTCAATTACCATAAGGCGCCACTTGCTCATCTCGTTAAAGGAGGGGGAATGTGTCAAATGGTAACCATTTTCTTAATCGATCATAAGACGTAATTCATAGGTTTCCAGCCTTTTATGGACTATGGGGCGGCCATTTTAAGAAAAATATTTAATTATACAAATTTTATATGCTGGTCTATTATAGATTAACTCTCACAAATTGAAAATTAATTCTCTAATGAAAACCCATCCGAAAAGCTTCAGTGCCCGCTAGAAGAGGGGGCGGTATTGCCCTCGTTTGGAACCTATGATCTAATTGATATAATAATAAATTTAATTGAACTTTTTATTTTATTTTAGAGAACAGCAATCAAGTGAGACATAGGAGGGAGGCGCTCAACATTATGGAGATATTAATTAAACAATTAAAAGGTAAGTTGTGGTGACTGTTTCTAGGAATTTACATTTATTTTATATCAGTTGAGTAATCGGGTTGAATGGATTTTACAGAGCTAAAAGAGAATGTAGCAGGAATTTGTGATATTCTACTTTATTTTATGTATATAAAAAGTATCAATATATGTTCTTTATTTTTCAGAATTAAATAAAACGGAAGAACTTAACACACTTAAGGTGATCTACCAGAATTACGCGCCAGACCTGGCGAAGGATTCCTCGCACGAATTAAGAACCAAAGTGGAAAGTATTAAATCTCAATTTAAGTAACCGTTACCATTTTATAATATATGCGCAATGTAATAAATAATCGACGGACGCCGTGTTTTTTTTATTTTATGTGCAACCAAACGAAACAAATGTTAATTTGCAGTTGATATTACTGATGGAGACACTACAGTTATCAAAACGCATCGAAGTGCACAAGTAGAATCCATGAAAGTATCTTGAGTGATTTGAATTTTTGTTAGCAAATATTTTTAGGAAAGTGAATATGGAAACGTATTTATAAAAAACGTATTTAGTATATGTACTTGCTTCGGCAGTACATATATTAAAATTGGAACGATACTAAATTGAAACGATACTATTACAAAAGTGGGATGACCAATATTCAATACTGAATTTATTGTCTATATAATACATTTTGATTCTACAATTCTTCACATTCTTCCTATAATTTACAGATGGTTTATAGTTTGCTATGGGTTTCTGGCAGAACAACGACTGAATTTTAAGACTGAAATCGATGTATGTTTCATTACAATTGTACCCCTCTTGTACACCAAAATCTTGGTTATTAAATCAATTTTTAAATAGTCAATGTACCAACGCACGAATAAAATGCTTGATAATTGTATATAAAATTAATATTTGTCGATTAGTTATACATTCGTAAATAATTTCTATGTTTGTAATAAAATTCCATATTTAATTGATTCATTATAAGAATAATATTAGATATTAGTAGGGTTGCCAGTGGTATTTAATAATATGGTAGCCGATGATGTCCCAGTGCCATACATTATTTTGAATTGCATGAGTTTTTTTACGCTGGCAACATTGCTCGTCATTATCATAAATGCAACATTGCCTGTAGCGTGTCCTGTAGGCCAACGGCACAAATATGTGATGAAAAATGCAGAGCACAAAAAATAAATACAGTAACCCCCCCTATAACACGGTAGGTTGGTTCTGCGTCATATGACAACGCGTTGTAGTATTCTCGTATAATATGAAAATGCGTTATAAGAGTACCGTGTTATAGGAGGGATTACTGTAATTTAATTATTCATTTTGTATGTCTTGTTATTACGTTAAGACATACTTAAACGTTGACGGCTCTATAAATTATCGATGAAGTTTTGGAGACGAATTATGAAGTATTACTTGTGTTGAATTCGTGGCTTGGCATGAACAGCACGTGCGACAATTGCTCACAAAAAACACGCAAAAGAGTTAAATTATTATAACAACCCAGGAATATACGTACAAACCCCTGGCGATGTATTTATATTTATAGTGTTAAACTTTCAAATTTTGTTTGAGAGTAGATTAAAATTTGCTCATTTGTTTCTTAATTTATGAGGCCATTGATGTAGTTTTTTTTATAAAGCAGGAGGCAAACGAGCAAGCGAAAGCTAACCTTACCTGATGGTAACCGATCAACGCAGCCCATATGGATATTGGCACGATCAAAGAATTTTCAGAGGCGTTGTCGGAATTTAAGGTGGGATTAAGGAGGGAGAAGGGGAATGGGGGAAGTGGGCCACCGGCTAAAACCGGTTCGAGCCGGTTCCTCCTACGTGGCGCTATCGCCGTAAAATTATACCCATAATTTTAAATTGAATAAAAAGAAACAATTTAATATATCACATAAAAATTTAATGCACTTGCATCACATAAATCTATGGAATGGAACAAAATAACTTGTAACAATAATTAATAAATATAGAAAACATCATAAAGCCGATTATTATTACAGACAGGCTAAGTAACAAACTCCAAACTTAACGTAATATGACCATATAAATTAAAGCGATTATAATAATTTTGCAAAATCGTTTTTCTTAAACTAGTTTACGTCAATGGACGAGGCCCAATAATATTTGTACACACATTAAATGACTATTTTAATATTAATATGCACACAATTGCGTTTATTTTTTTTACTTTATAATTTACAATTAGATCCGAGCATAAATATAGTGTGCATTGTAGGTTAAATTTTATTATATTATAAATTATTTTATAACATTAACTACTGAAATATCCATTTACTTACTTAAAATTACCAAACATAAAATCTCAATGATTGAATCAAGTAATGGACAAGTCCTACAAAAATTATACAAATTAGAATACCATTTATGTTTTAAAACAAAATGAAAGTATTTATGACTGAATGCAGTTTTATATAATAAAATTAGCTAAATTACAGTTTATCTACAATAGACATGAGTAAGTTTTGATGACAATGCTACATTAGAGTTCCTATTAAGCTCTGCATAAGTGTTTTAACTTATTATGACTACATAACTTTTTTTATACAACGAGTTTTGTGAATGTTTATAATTATGGTTCCGATTACAAAACAAACTATTTTTGAAATTAAAAAAAGTAATTTTATACAAATCTACTTCTGAATAATACTAGTTGTTAAATTAATGAATCAACTATTACTTTTACTTTTATACATACATTAAATTCAATAATTACCTGCTAATGTACCATCAGCACCATTTCTGGTACGTATGCACAGGTGTCGTTTAATTGACTAATTCTACTACCCTATACATGCTTTTGACTGTACCTACAGTTCACACTTTTCCCATTCTCTATACGTGCGTGCATAGTTAATTCTATTTATAATCGATAGACCGATGCCATAATAGTACGAGTTATTTGGGGCCCTTCGATAGATTATGACTATCTATATTGATTGGGCTGATTACTTCTTTGCTTAGATCTAAAAAAAGATCCATGCGACGGTTGGGTACGAGTAAGAAGTCGGTCTTGGTTCTTTGTGGAAGCCGTTTGGCGGTATAATATTACCGCTTTACGACTGATTTTTCTCGGGTCTTGTTAGGAATGCCTCCCTTCGGGCTACGGGAGTGAGTTAGTGCACCTGTATCTGCACGAACACGTATGCCCGTAAAATCCATTACCCCTCCTTTGCTGCGCCGCAGTCGGGTAGAAAAAGCCCCAGCTGGTACTCTCAAATATATTGCACATACAGTTTTATAGCTGCCATGACATTTATGCCGCTGCAAATTTCTTTTTTCAACATGTTGACCTTCAATCTGCGACATTATCTCCCTCAAACTCAAGCATTGCCTCTTTTCTCTCAATTAATACGCTCGACTAAGGGGTCGCTCGGTGTAGCCGATACGCATTTTTCAAAACACATGTTACATGCGTTTTAATCAACAGTAAACAATTCTATATGTACTCTTCTATGAAACCTCCGTTTATATGTTATGTTTGGTAGTCCAAACATGTAATCGCAATTGTCTCCAAATGTAATAATGGAAATGGGTCATGACTATTTGCGACATATTCTCATGCTTTATGGCGAATAAAAAATATTCAACACGAGGTCTAGCACACTGACTTTCATAGGAAAAGGAAGGAAAAAAAAAATACTGCTACTGAATGTCGAACTACAATTTATGAGTTCCACCTTAATAGGCCATTTGAGGCATTAACAGAGCAACTGTTGAGTTTCTCGTCGCCTCTTCTCAACAGAACAGCATTCCGAGCCAGTAGTAGCTTTCTCACGAACAAAATGTAAAAATGACGATTCTATTTGAATAAATATATTTTGTTTTGATTTTATTGAGCTATTTAAGACAAAGCATTACATATTATATGTCACAAAATAATGTAACTTATATTATCTGAACTGGCGTTGACGCTTTTAGCCTATGCGGCTCTGTAAAGCTTCATCGGATCGCCTAATCCGTGGAAATGCTAGTTTCCACGA
>DWHO01002002.1:0-14114 GCA_018247575.1 Eurytides lysithous rurik | reverse complement strand
AAGCACATAGATCACAGATATATCCTTCTGCCGAATCCCATCCAGAACATGTAGCATGAGACCACAGCCCACACGTTTTACAGCGATACCACATCTCATTATTTTTTCCAAATTCCTCTCAAATAATGCATTTGTTATAATTTTCATGGCCCACATTCATTTCGTTATCACTATCATCGTCACAAATGTTATCTTGTTCTTCAACTTCATTCTCTGAAGAACTTGAAATATTTTTCTCTTGTAAGAATTTTTTTATTTTAATTTTTTTCTTTTACTTTATTCTTTGATTTTATTTCTTTATTATTTGCATATGCTATTTTCAATCGCAGTTTTAGCGGATTTAAGGTTCTGTATGGTTGTTCTTTGGCGATTTCTGGGCATATCTATAACAATAAAAAAAGAAGTTACTAAGGGGTAATAACGCTCATGTGAGCGGGATTACCCCAAACGGTCGTTTTGAATTTAACTTTATATTAAACAAACATTATAAAGCAATTATTAAAAATTGAATAATTCATCATAAAATGGAATGATTAAGTACATAGGAAAGCTATATTAACAATTAATTAAATATCAAAATTCTGAACTTACCCAAAAAAGGTCGCGATGAAAATTAGTTCAGCGCAGCCGCATATAAAGAAATGCAATTTACCGCCGCTTGCCACGAGCTGATGGTCCCTGCGCGTTGCTACATTTTAAAAGGCCTTCCCCTCCCCCGTTTTACATATGGTGGCATGTTGTTATGCACCATTTTCATAGACTTATAGAGGTGCGCGCCATTACCCGGAGAGCGCCATTCCCCCTGCTTACCCTACATTAATTTAGAGGTCGTGCCAAGCATGTTGTTGACTTTAATAAGCTAAGAACATATATGATATTTTTAAAATAAATTAACGCCATATTTATATTAGCTTATTTGATCTAAAAAAAGTTAGAAAGAATAATTATGTTTTTCTGTTTAGTGCGGTTTCACTATGCGAAGAACTTTAAAAGTGCTTAGATTGGTTATTTAAATTAAACCATCATTTTTGTAATGCATTATATAAATTGAATGTATTACATTTACTGTAAGTTAAAAGTGGCAAATAGTTATTTATGTTAAATATGGTTAGTTAATACTTAATGCTTGTTCGGCTTCATATTATAACCTTTAGACATTGAACATTTCTATGAATTTTATTAATAAAATTAATATTCGTCAATTTCATTAAGCTATGTGAGACTGTAAGACTCTTAGCGAAGTCCTCTTCTACCTACAGTGGCAATGGTGTGATTGCTTTCGTACTTTCAACCGTTACTATAATCTGGTTTGAGGGGCAATGTTTTCAAATAATTGGAGCGCAGCGCAGAGCCTGCCAAGGGTTCCAGCTGCTCCAGCTCTAAAATACAGCGGGACACAGTGCTATCGTGGTCAACAGCATCGGACACCATTTATATTAATTACTTTCTTCAAATGTAAATGATCGATGCAAACAGATGCCAGTGGGCGTGTGTAAATAACTCGTGTTATTTCTGCGTTCGTGAGTCATCTTAAAGCGAGCGTTTTACATTTTCCTTCAACATACCCGTGTCGTGTTATCCGTAACGACGCCCTCGAAATAAATTTTATTGTTCGGGCGCCGATATACCGCGAGACGGGAAATTCCGGTGTTATACGACATTGTTTGAAAGTCGCCGAGTCGAATGAGTTTGCTCTTGGGCCGTTATCGAAACACCTTATAAGACTTCTGTCTGCCGTGTTGTGGCGCATACCTGCGCAGTTCAGTAAATAATAATTCTCAGCGACGTCGAATGTAAACACTGCGTGCGTCATAGCATCGTTAGATAGAAATCAAGTCGTGGTACATGCGTTTTTGCTATTGATTTAACAATGAAATATATTTTACCCTATAATATTGGGAAAATATTTCTGATATGCTGACAACCATGGGAAATTACACCATCGTCGTTGTTATTGAATAGCGAGAAGAATGTTATTTCTTTACTAAACATGCTGTAGGCAGTCGGCCATCTTTTACTTTATGTCACTGTTATAGTGGGTTTCTGGCTTCTATCTTTATAATAGGTTTATAGAGCAGTTTAGAGATTAAAATGCTACTATGAACAGCATTTTCGACGATCTTACTATAGCCAGATATGTTATAACTTTTGATGGACAAGACGTGTTTAATGAGGTTATAGAAGAATGAAGAGTGAATTAAAATAAACATCGTTGGAATGAATATCATTGAACAAACCAATAAAACGATCATAACATAGGTGATGATAGGTGATTAAAAGAAATAGAAGCAATTAAAACTATGAATAGAGTAAAATGTATGTATATATACGTGTAGTAATAATGACAAGATAAACTATTTATTTATTCAAGTTTTATTGTAAACCAACAAAAAGTATTACAACGGGCGGACTTTATGCCGCCTGACATTCTCTACTAGTCAACCCAGTCAGTATTTAATAATAAAGCAAACATTTGAGTAAATTAAACTTAACTTGATTAAGATGGGTCATGATTTTTTCTCTTCCGGCCTTCACAATACGCAGCTCCCGTGAAACATCACACACAATTCAAATCGCTCGCTAGCTGCTCTTGCTACTCTATGATTTAAATGTAGGAAGTAATCGCCCTCTTATTGTTACACTCTTCTTACTTTGTTTAACGTAGTCAATGCCTTTTCAACTGGCAAACATCTTGTGTTAATTTTTAAAGCTGGAAATTGCTCTGCAGACGACGTGTCGTTGAGACAAATTAGCTTTAACGTATATTACAGCTCATCTCGTTTATGCTTTCATGAACGTATAATGCGAAAAAACAATGCGCGTGCCGTCTGAAGACGTCACTCTTTCACAATGCGACGAAAAATGTCGACAATTCGAGTAAAATTAATTACGTCGAAATACGGTCGTCGAAAATTCGACAAAATTGGCCGGTCGACCATTAAAGCGTGCGTGCTTAAAATCGTTCAGGGACATGCACCGCGGAGAGTGCTTCAAACTCACTTTAAAATGGCCTCTATCTGCATTTACATTTGACATTGCAATTAGCGGGAAATCGAAAGAGTGACGTCAGACTTAAGTATAGTATCCAGTATCCTCCTTATAACATGGTAGATTGGTTCCCCGTTATAGGAAAACATGTTGTAGAAGTATTCCCGTATAATATAAAAAATGCGTTCTAAGAGTACCGTGTTATAAGGGGGATTACTGTATAGCGCTTTGTTAGCAACATTGTGTATCGCATGAAGGAAAAGACTCGAAATAATTTTGTTTAGAATATTATGGTGGAGGTATTACGGCAAGTGCAAAGAGATTAAAAACATAAAAGATTAGGCCGTACGGTTATAAACTTGCGTCTTTTTTGTTCATAAACTTTATGTTCGTACTTTAATTATTAACTGTAACAACCTCCTATCACCTTGTAAATTTGTGTTAGCGGGGTGATAAAAGAAAAAAAAAACTAATCAACAACCATCACTAATAACTAAAAAATATGTCACCAAGCGTAACTCACACTAAGTGACATACTCGAATAGAAGCGTTTACCCTTTTCAAATAAAAACATGTATAACACAGAGTATCGAATTCCGTAATAGCAAATGATTATGTATTTTATTAAATACATATTTCTAGATTTATTAATTGCGGTTTAATTAGAATATATAAATAATAATATTAATATAAATATTTAATGACTCACGGCTTCCACTTCCAGCCGACACAATTTTCGAATGTAATAAAATGGCGGAAGGTGAGAGCGTAATACATTATGTGTACGAGTTTTTTTTCGTTACCTGTCAAAATTTATTACCCATTGCACTGGAGAGGTGATTAACGCTCACCAGTTTGACTCTTGTTGTCAATTGTTACACATAATCAGTAGCGGTGCTACCATACAAGCCCAAATACCCGGCTTGCCCTACTAAGGAGTAAAATTTATAAATCTTAATTAGCACATGATTCCCGCAACGCTCAAATTTAAAAATAAATTATTCGGGCAAGCCGGGCTTTTGGGCTTGCATAGTAGTACGGCCACTGCGTCAGATGCTATCTTTTCGCTCAGGAGTTCGATTTCCACGTTTGCGTTAGTACGATATTCAAATTTCTTACTCAAATATTACGTATGACTGATCGAGCCAGTTCATTGTAAAAAATTAGCTAGCTTCATTGATCAATATACTTGAGAACTTAGTAGAGTAATTAATGGGTTTTGATGTGAGTGAATAAATTTTTATTTAACTCACATCTACAAATTACATACACAATTTGTTAGAAATTTTATACTTTCTTGTATTTAAGGGTGTAATGTTATAAATTATTATATGAACCCATTTTATAGATTTTATCGCGCTTTAAATAATTGTTATACAAACCGATTATTATAAACTCCATAGGGTTTATAGTCAGAAATGTACGATGTCTTAGTGTCTTAATTTTGATGACCGTTTGGCGCAGTTGCTAAGCTATTGGCTTCGGCGTCACAAGTCGTGGGTTCGATTCCCACCCGGGGCAAATATTTGTACGAACTACAGACATTTGTTTCGGATCGCCCAGATCCGAAACAAATGTTTGTCCGCGTAAAATTTATGTATGTAAAATGTCCTTATAACACAAGATATTTCTATCTTACAATAGGATAAGTGTAAGTGTAAGTGTAAGGGCAGCGCTTTTAAATTAAAAATATAATAATAATAATTAAACCGTCTCAGCTTATACCCGCTGATCTGTTCAATAATTTTGTTTTGTTACAAGTATTAAAGTTTATCTTTTTCTCGCGCCTTTACAATTAATAGAAGCAAATATACTCCTAATAGACCCTATTCGTGAGCGTCGAATAATTATAATAATTTCACAACCTCCGTTGCACGAGGTTCCTCGTCTACTTGATTATTTTGTTACAGTGCAATGAGATAACGCCTACAACTCTAATTTAAATTCGCACGTCTAGACTGCACCTATAATGTCCCTTGAGATAAATATTATAATTAAATTGCTTTAAAATATCACTATTTAGAAATTTACAGACTTGGGAGCGAACCTACCTACCGACTTGTTAGACCATTCATTCGATCCGTAGGTGCCACAAGCTTTACTAATTGCGACATCATATTTGCGATCGCTTTTATAATTGAATCATTGCTTATTATAAATTTTTATCCCTGACATTTAGGATTTTATAAATTACGTATTTGACGTTGTCATTTATAAATTCGTTAGATTCAGTATCTATATATTAATACGCGAAGAGAAAAATTAGTACATCATTAAACAGATTTGCGGAATTTTTTTTTTTTATGTTATCCATTAAAAATATATTAGATAAGCGAAAACGTTTATATTAAAAATCAAACAAGTAATTTATAAACTCCTAAATGTCACAGTAAAAAAAAGAGGTATATACTCTTTGAAGAAAACTTCCTTTGGTCGATCATAAGGCTAGTTTAAAACAAATAGCATAGTATTTTACCTTTCTACAATTACAATAATAATGCCCGATCTCACCGAACTTCGTGCGCGGTAAAGGCTGTCCAAGAGACAGGAAATATTCATTTAACACAATTATTAATATTTAATTTTACTATTATCCGTAGTATTTACTGTTATAAATAATAACAATAGTAGATTTACTAATGTTATATACTAATATATACTAGTACTTTCAAATTTCGTCGATTAAAGTTGAATTTCAAATTTGTGCTTTTGTCAAAAAGGTAACAATATAAAGTCCATTAATATGGGATCCATAAGCAGCTGTTATTAATAAATAAATTACGGGTCGTATCTTTGTGGTTTTTCACCAATGCCCAACTCTGTTCTCATGGATTGAGTTTTGGTAATTTTCTTCCTTTTCAAATCTCTCAAGGGATACGAAATAGCCTATGTTGCTCTTCATCTGCATAATATAGCGGGCCAAAAATTATTCAGATCCGTTGCTTTGCTGCATTCGGTGAAGAATAAGTAATAAATCGATAAATACTCTTTTAGATTAAAGAAAAAACCCTTTTTATTCATAGTTATAACTAAGAATAGTAAGACTTTTGTTGTCAATTAACCCGGGATAACACGACTAAGAAACTTTTATATATAGTTATTATTTGAAAATATCAGACTAAGCTATATAATTTAAAACTATATACATAGTATATGTTTGAACACTACACTGTTGAGCTACGATTGTTTGAATAACATTGTTTTTTTTTTTCAAATAAACCTATAATTATATTTGTTTAATAAAATAAAAGAAAGCGAACGAATATATGACAATAAGTGGATTCTTTAACAAAAAGTAGCCTTTCTACTGGAAGGTTCTTAAGCATTGCACGGTACATTTCCAACAGATCAGCTGTGCCTTGAATATTAATCGGCCGGATTAGCAAACCGGGCATCAAACCTGACACCGGGCGGTGTACTTTCGCTGCTGGCAACGCCTTCGCACTTTTCGCAATATTCATAAATCAAGTGATCACTTCTATAATCAATAGTATCCAATGAGTTAGAATCACAAGGATTGCGAATTAGTCGTATGACGAATAAATTAAGATATCTTTGCACCCTATTTGGTCTATTCATATAATCTTAATGATAGATACCACATTGATATGAATTTGGAATAGTCGTAATTTGTGGTATCATCTTTTTTAGCATGGAAAAATTAAAAAAAGATGTTAGTAAATTGCTAGTAAACATTGTCGTTTATATAAAACTGTCTATAAAAAATACCACCTATGCTAATTTGCAGAAGATGACGGCATTAATGTTTTTTTTTACTTTATAATTACGACTAAAATATCTTGTCACATTGAGTGAGTAAGTGATAGGTTTACTAAACAAAAATAATCGAATTGCTAATTAGTTTATACTCGTCATAATATTTGTATATTATGTATCTTCTGGGTCCTTATAATCATTCTCTTTTGATTGTAACAAGCAGCCAATATATCAGTCAATCCAGTGGCGGTACTACCATGCAAGCCCAAAAGCCCGGCTTGCCCTACTAAGGAGTAAAATTTATAAATCCCGAATAATATATTTTTAAATTTGAGCGTTGCAGGCTTTTGGGCTTGTATGGTAGTACCGAGACCGAGTAAATCATCAACTGGCAAGAAAACTATCTAAATAATAGCACCAGGGTACAGGTTTCTCCGTTCTAGTCGCAATCGCAATATCACAAAGTTCGGCTCCACCTCAAACATGAGTCGAAATGCAAAAGCGTGTACTTGAGCGTGATCTTCTATAACCGGTGGTTAAACACGAACATTTCCCCTTCCCGATCAATAATGTTCGAAAGGTCGGGTGTATAAAATCAAATAAAAATGGCTAAAATCCGTAAATTAGTTTCATTTTAACAATGTGTGGTATTAGCGCGAATGTATGATAACTTATCTGAGGCTTTTTACAAAAAGGGTGTCTCGAAAGTCAGATGAGAGTCAGAGTCAGATGAGATTTTGGCAGTTAAATGTATAAACCTCTATTATTTACAATTTGATTTTTCTAGCATTAATAAGATGTAATTAATTTTGTTTCTTTGTAGCATTATACCAAAACACGTATAATTTTTTTTTTGTTATATTCTATTCTTTCATTGCTTGTATAAGTCCTAAGTCTGAAAAACTGCTCGCGAATGTTGTTCACGCCTATAACTGGCATGCACACGTATCGGTAATAATACTGTAGGAAAAAACCTATGTTAAAAATTGTATGTAAAGCTGTTGGTGGTGTGTATTAAAAAAAGTATAAATAACTACGACTAAGCCTGCCGGATGTGGACGCCTTACCCATCCAGCAACGTTAAGAAAACACGAGTTCCAGCGGGCTGCATGAAAACCGACGTCGAATCGAGGCTACCCAAATAGATAAGGATCTTTTGTTTGATCGCAGATGTCGGTATCTTATCGAGCGTTGTTGCGCTTCATTTCACGAAGGTAAGGGATAAAGGCACGAAGTTCGTTGAGTGTAGTGTGAGATTAGTTCATTTTTTAACCAACTTTTCGTATTTTATATCGAAATATGTAAACAAATATATGAATAAACATAATATAAAAAATACTATATACATTATATAATAAATAATAAATACGAAATATACATTCGGCTTCGTTTTCCTGTATATAGCGTTATTTTTGTACTAATAAAAAACCATGTTGTTACACTAACCGGTACTAGTACGTGACCCGCGTCCAAGTATCAATCGTCAGAAAACGTACTATTACGTGTCCCGCGTACAATGTGTTAATATTTAGCATTTACTTAGTGGCAGGGCACTACATTGCAAGTTATTCTTCTGCCAAACAATAAATACTGCGGCTTGAAGTGGAAGTGTTTGTCACTTCTGCGTGTCGTTCGTGTTGTTCGAGGTGGCGGGTGGACTACTCCCCCTCTCTCCTCCTTTTCAAGCTTCTCCTCACCTTTCCTCTGCCTACTCTTTCCCTTTCAAAAACGTCCACCTTGAAAGCGGGCAACCCATTTGCAACACGTTCGATGTTGCGAATGTGCATGGGCAGCGGTTATTGCTTGGCGTCAGTGGCCTGCTTGCTCGTTTGCCCGCCAACAACATAAAAAAGCAATGTTCCCAGCGTAATTACTTGGTATAGAGATATACCATCATATACATCAGTGGCGACACTGTGCCAAGCGTGTCGCTTACCACAGGGGGCGTGACTAGATCACTTCTTCTCAACATCTCTCTATATCAAAAAGAAATCGAGATCGAAATGGTGTCCGAATATTAAATATTTAAAAGCCGGCTCCGCAAGCGTTCTATCACTTAAAATGTATGTTTTATTATAGTATTGATCATAAGATCCCAACCTTTATGGACTACCACCCCCTACAAGAAAACCAACTCCAACGCCCATATATAGAAGTTAGATACATAAAGTAACAGCCCATATGTGTCCCACTGCTGGGCACAGACCTCCTCTATACAGAGGGAATAAGGGCACAGACCGCCACGCGGTCCAACTGGGGATTGGCAGACTACACGTGTTTCAGATTATTTTTTTTATTGTTTCTTAGATATGCAGGTTTCCTCAAGATGTTTTCCTTCACCGCTGAGCACGTGGCAAAGTTGCTTGAGTATATATAATTAAAAGCACTGAGCTATCACAGGCTATAATTTATATGTCTATACTAATTATCACAATTTAAAAATTAATTCTCTCTCACTCGTTCTAATCATCAAAGCTCCAGCACCAATTAAATGGTGGTACTGCCCCTGTTGGGAACCTATTATATAGACTAAGACGAAGACGTTCTGTCCGTTTCGGTAGACTTTCTAAGAACAACCAATTGAGATAGAGCATATACCAATTTTTAAGTTAAATAAGCAGTTAAAAATTTGTACATGCCTTTTTTGTATACAAGTTCAATAAGCAGTTGTCAAAAGGCATAGAAAGCCCTTCTCGCATATCGTGGTCACAATCCGCCGTGTCGCTGTCAAACGTTTACCTACCACAACAAATGCTAGAGAATTTTAAACTCCGGTGTATTACAAAATACTAGTCCGGGTTCATTACACTGCAGTATCCGAGCACTGAGACATTTTATAATTAGCTTAACCATTACCGAGTTACGTGCCTAAGCCGGGATTTTGCGCGGGGTAATGTTTCAAGAGATTATTTTCGACCTTACACGCAAGGGTTTGGGAGCTGTTAGCAACATACCGAGAAGCGGAGCACTTAAAGATATTTACGACTTAGGAAGTTCAGGTCTTCGGAAATGGACGACGCTTATGCCGGCTGCCTGGCGCAATGCTAATTGTAGCAGAGTTACAAAGTAAGTGGCGTCTATTATTGAAACACGCGAATAGAATAAACGATTTAACTATCTTGGCAACGTAATGTTTTTTTGATGTCCAATCTGTCTTTTGTGAATAGTGAATCCGTATTTACACAGTTTTACGACTCGATATACAAGCATCGAAACAATAATCTATACATTCACTTTAATTAATTAAAATGAATACTAAGTCATTGGTGATCTTTATTTTTATATCCTTACTTAGAAATCTGAAAGGGTATATGCCTACATATTCTTCTACAACGGAGCATGGGACAGGTGTAATTTTTGGCATAAATGCATTTTAAGGTACGGAAAGCTATAGGCTAGTTTCTAAGATTATTTTTTTCTGGTTAATAACTAAAAAACGAACAAAGAGGGCGTAAATTAACTGTTTCATGCTGAAAGAGAACATTATACATAAAAAAAAACTTCACAAACGAGAGCATAACAACACCCAAACAGGAGTACATCCTTTTTTGCATCGATCGCAGAGCCGTAAAGAAACCAAGAAGAGCTTTTGCGTTACTCTAATGGTCCTCTATGGCCATTGACTATGCGCAGGCGATATAACTTTGGAATGCTGTCAGCAAATAGCTCAAGTATACGGCGACCGCGTGGGCTTGACCGTAGGCGAGGTTGTTATAGTGATCTAATACTTTAAGGCTGGTATTTCGTTCGATCGACTTCTCATAGTGATCGAGTTTATCTTTGCTCGTTTACCCATATGCCTGTTCCCTCTATACAGACCCCTCTATACAGATGTTACAGACTTAATAGGACAATATTTTCTATTGTATACACGCAGTGGCGGTACAACCATACAAGCCCAAAAGCCCGGCTTGCCCTACTAAGTAGTAAAATTTATAAATCTTAATTAGCACATATCCCGAATAATTTGTTTTTAAATTTGAGCGTCGCGGGATCTGGGCTTGTATGGTAGTACCGCCACTGTATAGACGCAGTGTTCTATGATTATTGATCTCGACAAAACGCAAAATACTACCCGTGCGTTCGTCAATTTCTGCACGAGTACTTTGTGCGTGTGTGTATTTGTATGTAATCAATTCTCATTCATTAATTATCGATATGGCCGAGTCTTTAAGAGGAGAACCTATCAGTAAATAAAAACTACTGAAACTGTCCATAAGTGACGGCGAATAATTTACTAACAGGTGCGTTATAATATTTCAGCTGGTTTATAGTACTTGTCCAAATAGACTAAATACGAACACAGAATTTTTTTAATTTTTGGAAATATAAATTCTTGTTAATCATACTATAGAAAGAACTGACGTAGTCGCAAACAGTAGTTGATAAATAAGTACGAACAGTTTTCGTGAGCGACGGCGCGTGCGAAGCTAGTTTATATTTCATATCGCTTAGTTACCATAAACGTGCAGCAGACTGTATAAATTCGTGGTAAAGCAAATAGCAGACGTTGTTTTCGGACGATTTATTGGAATTGTATCATCGTTGAAATATTCCTATTGTTGTTTCAATGTAGAATGACATCTGTCGTCAAGAATTTTAGCTCGCTCCAAAAATGATAAAGCGACCACAACATTTTTTTTTATGTAGTAGGGCTCTCGATAGGGATCTGGCAAACGAGCAAGCGGTTCACCTGATGGTAAGCGATTACCGACGCCCATGGACATTTGCAACATTAGTAAACGTGCAAATGCGTTGGCAGCCTTTAAGGAGAGAAATTCTGAAAGAGGAAGGGGGAGGAGGATGGTTGGGAAGGGGAGTGAGGAAGGGATGGGTGGAGTCATATGTAGGTAGGGTGCTGTGAGAAGGAATGAGGGAGGGAGGGGGGTGGAACACCGGTCACCTCACAGACCGGACGAAACCTAGAAGCAAAAACACTTCCACTTTACGCCGATTTTCTGTGAGGTCGTGGTACTAATCCGGTTCGAGCCGGCCAATTCAGCAGCGGGAATAGCTGCATGGCTCTACCACCGTAAAAATCCGTATCTTTATTTAAAATTCTGATTTAGGTTTGTTTTTAATTTTTCTATCATAAAAAGTCCTCTATGTCACAATACGTCCCAAGTATTTGTGTGACATAAATTGAAATCGGTGCTCTGATGCTGTTTAATAAATAGTCTGACCAACAAAAATACGTTAAACAATGACTGATTTAACTAAATACTTAGTTACTTTTGACGTTACACAACCTATACAAATCACCCCTAAATCGGGGAATCGGGGTGCACCCTATAGTTAAGCCTTTGCCCTTCTATCCCAGAGGAGGGTTGACTCCTTAATCATCCGAAACTCGTGGACTTAACATGAGAAAAAAAAACAGCTAGACAAACAATAAGAGGACTAAAAAAGGCTTCGTTATTGCCTTTTTTAATCCTCTTATTGAGAAATTTCTTACAGTAAGTGATGGAAAAAATCCTTGAGATTAAAAAAAAAATTAATTAACTAGACGGCATGACAACCAGAATGCAGAACGAGTAAAATGCAAAGATATAATAAAAAGGTCGAAAAAAAAATTTTCATAAAAAAAAACTCGAAACATCGCGCATAAAACTGAATTAGTATAAGTACGTCTTTCTCCGTTTACTATTCATGCTACGAGCTTTCGAAAGTATGTAGAGTATTAGGTAAAGTTGTGGATATTTATTTTTCAGTGATTTTCGTAAGGCCTAAATATAAGTAGATACATTTATACAGATTTTCGATCGACTCATTTTATTATATAAATCTACATAAATTAAATTCATCAACACAACTCTTTCATACAATTAATATTTTCGTTTCAGTATAACGGATATTTTTTTATAAAGGTAATAATTTTAAAAAATAATATTCACTATTGCGGATATTTTAGCCCTAAGTGAAAGAAAAAATCATAAATTTGTTTCGTTTCATACATCATTATACTAGTTTCATTTTTCTCTTAGTTTTTCCGGTATTTCGTTTGTTGTATGTAGAGCTTTTAGGGTACAACGATCTGAACTGAACTTATCATAGCAACACAACAAACACATCGAAAATTATTATTTATTTCACTTTTTAATCATTGTTACCGTAGATAATATTATACTATTATTATATATATGTACTGTACATATTGTTGTACTGTACACAATAATTCAACATATGTTAATACATAATCATAATCATTTATTTGTAATTATTAAGATTATGATTATTAACGTGAAATACAAAATGTTAAAAACACTAGACAGAGACTAGAACGAGTTATATTAATGAAATCAAGTATAAACCTTTCACCTTTTGCGTCGTTGTCTATCAATACAATTGACTGGACTATGTTTTGATACTGATTATGATTTGAGACAATGTATTTTCATTAAGCATTATTTATTAGTTATATTTGTGACACAATTATAACTTTTATACAACCTAGCAAGGTTTTGCCTCAAGTAGTGTCATTGTCTATAATACATTTCGAGAGCTTTACCCTCGTCTCTATACAAATACGTTAAAAACAAGCATTTTTTAAAATGCAAAAGCCATAATCGGATCAAAGCGAAATGCATTTCCGCCCTAAACAGCCCTCGTGATTTAGGCAACAAATTAGTACGAACACATGTCCGATCGGGAGGTTGTCAGACGTAATACAGTTGCCCTTGACACGGACGAGAGATCAAAATAGGGAGGGATGATATACATATATGTACGTAGTTTCAGGGATGTGTACACTTAATTCGTCGCGTACAGACTAACGACACCCCGTCGTCCCCTAGCCGTCGGATAACGAGTCATCTCGATTTTGAATGTTATAATAGAAACATTTGTAACGGCAGTTTAGGGTTAAACGGATCCGAGTTTGATGTTTATTTAACGAACTATCATCAATTATGGTTTCTGTGAATGAATTCAAATACAACGTTATGATTTCTTATTTATCAAGCGTTTGATGTGAGCCATTTTGCATTTGCGACATAATTTACTCCTTAGCTCCGGCCAAACAGAAAATCAGACAGTGATATGATGACAACTTAATTAGTTTGATAAGCAAACATTCATAGTCACACCATATACAGTGGCGGTACCATACAAGCCCAAAAGCCCGGCTAGCCCTACTAAGGAGTAAAATTTATAAATCTTAATTAACACATAATTCCCGCAACGCTCAAATTTAAAAATATTCGGGAATTGTGTGCTAATCAAGATTTACAAAAGTATCATAGTAATAGTTTATATCACATAAAGTATAAAACTATGTTACAAAATTGGGCCATCAGACATATAGGTACTTTTCTAAGAAATACAATAATAAATATTTTTTTTTTTACGTAATAGGCTGACAAACGAGCAAGCGGTTCACCTGATGGTAAGCGATTACCGCCGCCCATGGA
>DWHO01002001.1:0-14116 GCA_018247575.1 Eurytides lysithous rurik | reverse complement strand
TGTCTGATTACCATAGTACAGGCTTTGCCTAGTTTGGGATCAGATGGCAATGTGTGAGATGTTCCAAGATATTATTATATTATTATTATTAATATTTTCCAATAATAACATAGTCGCTCCAGCCGTTGAAATCCCTTAAGTTCGAGGTCTTCCTGCGGGCAACTTGCAACAGGCCAGAATTAAACGACTTGTTTTGCTGTGTGCGTGTGTTGTTCGTTCGTAGACGGAAATGCGTACGTTAGGTTCACGCGTTGTGGGAATCGATTCGAGTCCCGTGTGAGGCCCTAACGGAAGCGGGCGAGCGCCATTGTGGTGGCGGTCACGCGATATTAGATAGGCCTATGTCGACGCATGTCTCAGCCGGGAGTTATCGAACTAATCGAAGTAAGGGCCATTAGAATAAAGCATCAAGTGAGGTAGTCTGTCATCCTACCCGGCATTTAATGGTGATTACCATTAAATGCTGGGTAGGATGAAATTTAACGAAAATTTTAAGTTATAAGTGAATGTGCGCAACTTTTGTATTGAGTATGATAATAAATGGCTGTAAATTGCCATTATGATTGTGAGTGAGGAGACAATTGTGATGCCTTATTTCGGTGTTCCGGTCTTATTACATTAATTAGAAATGAAAAGTTATTTATATAGAAACAAAGCATCGTCATTATGCTTTATATTACAAAGATGACAAAATAATATGTAGAATTCGACAATTTGTTTCGAAGACATTCCTGTAAAAACGAAAAAATGGGTAAAAATTGCAAAAAAACCGGATCTACGAAAAAATACAAAAGTGCCAGTAACTAAATAATATCAGTTTAAGATACATATGGACCGTTTATTTAATATAAATGTTAATAAGACAACGTTGGAGTTGTCTACGCGGGAAAGTTCGCCTCTGCAGGCACATAAGAAATCCCGATTGAGATCCCCATACAAGCTATAACGTACAAGCTATCACAGCCTGTACTACCTGTGGGCCCTGTGGGGTATGTTTGAAATCGAGACGAAGAAGCGGTTGATTCGTCAACCACCTGTTGGTTTTGAACTGGACTGAAACTGAAGCGAGGCTTCTTAATTCAATGTGTCAACTACATCAATGTTCTATCGAGGCAGTGTGAAATAATTTACCGATGTTTTACGGGTGGAACGTTACTTGAAATGTAATGAAAACCACGTAGCTTTAATAATTTCATAATAAAATTAGGTAACGGAGCATCAGCCATGCATTATTCCCCTTCTTGGTGGAGATAAAAGATTTGTATGCGCTTGGGTACATTTGACAATTTATTATTAAATCTAGATGAAAACGGTTATTGTCTACAAAATTGAAATCGAAGCATGACTCTTAAAAGTTGATGTGACATTATACTACGACAATATGACTTGTTATATATTTTATATGCTATATATTTATATGTTATTAAAATATGATATATGGTCAAAGTCAAAATCTTTTATTCAAATTTAGATTGATTGCATTGAATAATTGATTGCAAACAATCAATTATTATCGTCTAATGATTCTACTACCTGTTGGGGAAAAAATCCTCAGTCCTGAGAAGAACAGGCGATAGAAACTCAGCGGGACTTAAACTCTCTCCTCTCTTTTATAATATTCTCTAATCTTGAAATAGCCTGGTGTCGATTACAATATTCGAAAACAGACTATTTTCGATGAAATCATTAAGTGGCGTTGTAGCCAACAATGGTCCTTTTTTTTAATTTAGCAATAGGATCTAACAAGACGTTTTCTATTCCTATTGCAAAAACTCATTGTAAACGTCTTAATTAATAGAATAAAGGAGGCGCCAGTTTTATAGCCGAACAGATTTACACAAAAAAATCTATATTTCTATAATTGGCTGCGGAAAGGTTAACAACTTTTTTTATATTTATTATTTTACAAAATATTTTGTACAATAATAAATATAAAATTGTCAAAAATAATAAGATTTGTAATTACCGATCGATAATTGACCGATCCGAGTAGATTAAAAAAACCATTTACTTGCTGAGCTTACCATAGATGTATTCCGTAACAAAACAACCTATTACTTTCAACAATCACTTATTCCCAGAACCACTGCGTAATCGATATATAGTATGTGTTATTTTGTTAAAAGATGGAAACATTACACTGATCCCATTATGAATGTTAGTAACCGATTGTTCGCGCAAAACTGCTTTTAGAAAGGACAAAACGAGACCTCGGCTTTCCACCTTTCCGATAGCATCATGAGAATAGTTTTCAGATCAAACGTGAATGCCAGATAATAGAAGAAAATTTATCAGTCGCTGTGCGTTCCACATGAAAGCAGCCTCGATTTTTATGATTCTCAAGTGTTTGCACGATAAGCGATGAGTTAATATTACAAAAAAGTTGTTATACATAAATCTAACGAAAATTCTAATCGTTTCATTCAATTTATCAATTATTACAGTTAATACCGTTATTGCTCGATGCAAACAGTTTTTATGTGGTGCTGTCAAAGTTTAGATTTTACATTAAGTAAGCAAATGTTTAATTATGAAATATATAATTATGAAAAAAAGTATTGATAATGGCAAAAATCTCACAACCGATGTGTTTAGATTACTACCTATCGAACCGGTGCCCGAAAAAGGCGAAATTTAAGAATGTTGTTGCTATTATTCTTTTGGCCGTATAAGATTTCTTTAGGACGCTTAGTGAAGAGACATGTTTGGCACCAGGAGTCGGTTGCAGTTACCGCCGCGGGTTGTGCCACTGAAGAAATTCAAGCGATGTGCAAACAATACTGCATTTCGGTTGCACGAGTAATTTTGTCAGCGCGATTACTTGGCATAGAGGTTGACCAGCCTATATATCAAGATGACGAACGCATCGCCGATCAAGTCCTGTGTAACACTGCCTAATAACATAGTCACGGTAAGCAACACGCCGGCTAACAACAGCAAGTGTTTAGACTTGTCTCGCCGCTCTTTATTCCGAATAACCAGACCTTTGGTCATGACAGCCCAATGCTGGCATCGTATACGCGACTGACTGGATAGTTCAATATCTTATATCTATCTAATTAGCTTTACGCTCGTGATACCGATATAAGATGCTGAAACTCTATTCTCCTTAAATTTTCTGAAAACGTTAATACTGGCACATCGCATCTCCCAAGGGGTTTGCATAACTACCTCATTAAACAACGATCAATAACGAAATATTAACTTGCGTTTCAATAACTCAACAGCTTTAGACCTGTTAAACATCGCTTTAATCGTTTTCGATGTAGTAAAAAGGGTTGGTATCAAAATACTTTCACTTATTTTTACTGGAAAAACAATAACAAAAATTCATAATTAGAAGTCACTCAAAGCTACGTGTGTCTATTTAGGAAGCTTCCGCTTGAGTGAAAGAGCTAAGCAACGTCTCACAAACATAAATAAAACAACAAATGTATGAACAACGTTAATAAATTTTTTTGTAAAACTTACATGGCTTTGGATATCCTGGCAGCTGTTCGTCGGACGCAATTTTAACATCGTATCTTGCTTTGAACCAGAAATAGTTGATCTAGGGATATACCGATTGGAAAGCCTCCTAGCGAAGTTACTTTTGAAGTCCTCACATTTCATTATAGATTCGACCGATCTGTTGAAACCCTCCTCTGAACCATCGCCGATAGCCTCCCAATTTGGCGCGAGCATAGCTATTTAAAATTCAACTCGATCCTTAATCAATACATCAAGACTATCGACAATGTTTGAATTTCAAATTTAACGATGTGTAGCGAATGCTCGCTTCGTCGGCCGAGTCAACCGTCAACGGTCGCGGTAAACATGTTACTGAACCGAATGAAAATTGAAACGGATAGTTCGTTATAGGCATCCACCTGTTTACACGTGAGCAGAATAACGCACGTGCAAATTTATTTTAAGCGTCATAGGGAAAGTGAAATCATTAAGTTTATGTCGGCTATCAACGGAATATTAATCTCATCTCACAGACTTTTCATTCAATCTCATAAACAAAACGTAGTCAAGGCATGAGCAAGGTATAGAGTATGAAGAACCAGTGAGATTTAATAGCGCCATCTATTGACGAACTTATTAATGTGCATTTTAGTTTAAAGTTAATAAAGTTTACGACCTTAAGCTATGTAAGAAAGAGGGCGCTATTCTTAATATTTCATTTACTATCACCGTTTTTACGTTCTTTATAAGATTTGAACGATTGTGTATTAACAAGTAACATTTATTCTCAGTTAAGGTTAGCGGGAGCGGCAATATTGTACGATCTATTGAAACCTACCAATATACACATAATAATCTTATGTGTATATTGGTAGGTCTCAACAGATATCTATGACCATCACAAAAAATATCTAGTGTATTTATAGTCGTTTATTCCCTCTATTATTGCTCCATGCCTTACCTACTTTACCCACGAACGCCCAAAACTAACGTGGAGTGAGTTGTGTTGGCAGGGCAACCTTTAATAGTATTACTTCATCTTGGTTATTTCTTATATACATTTATATTTCTTTGGCTTCTGTGATGCTACAGTACTTCTATATAGCCAATAAGATTATGTCGCGTGTATTTGGTGAATGATAATCCTAAAGCATAAACACACTTGTAGTCTACAACAATTAATTGTGTTAAACTCATAGCGTTGGAGACACAGTGCTAGTCTTCAACGCCAAGATTTAGCAGCACTAACCTCAACGATATTTTGATATAGGAAATTAAGTAACGACAGTAAGTATACGTACTTACTGTCGTCACTTTGTACAACTAAATGTACGCATTTAGTATTACGAACTTCATGAGTTTAAAACTGCTCATCCCTGAATTACGCTCGTCGAGATATGATCATCTCAAATCGTATGCAGAAAATACTTGTGCCCAATATTTACGCTAGCAACGTCCTGGCGGAAGAATAAATGGTAATCTCCCCAGGCGGACTTTAAAAAATGGCCCTGCCATTTTTAAAACGAGATCTTATGCAACAGCTCTTTGCGCCAGATCTTATAGTTAGTAAAGAGTCAAAGTCGTTGTATTTTTGTTCAGTTTAGGCCCGTTCCAAACACTTACGAAAGTAAAATTAAACGCGAAAGTACGTCCGGTTCACAAATCGAGACCGGTTCAAAGAAGATCTGGCGGGACACTGTAATGTCTTTACTTTTTTAACTTAAGGTATATTGTTTGTCTTTCAAATACACAAATAGTAATACAGTACGTAATATTATACAGTTAGAGTCGTCAACAGTGGTTAGTTTTTGTAATGGCTACCTAGCTTAAGCGAGTAAATCGACTAAGTGTTGATTGGCAAAGATAAATGTAACTATTATACCGACCATGGTATAACAAGCAGGCGACAGACGTTGAATAACGTTAAAGAGCATTAAATTAAAGCATTTAAAATCTCGACTGTTGTGAGAAAAAGTTTGGTGTCACGTTGTCTCGAAAGACGCTAGGTTTTATTGTTATTATGTAGAGCGGAATGGGCCGTGGAGGGCGTAGTTGTTATGATGTAACACAGGAGCTAACATAAGAGGCTTAAACAGGTTACGCCCTTTTTTGACAGTCATGAATTAATGCTGCTGTAGTCAACGAGAAACGGACCAATGAATTGCATCGAAATTTTGTAACTGGCGACACTTTGACAATTACAAAAGCAAGACGAGTCTTAAGCTTGCGACATAAGTCATTTGCGTACATATTGTCGAAGTTTTGAAATGTTTCAAAACTTATCTTACCACTGATTTCCTGTAAATGTATTTTATTTTTAATATTGTTTAACTTCTTCCGTGCAAACGCAGGTTACTTGAAAAAAAGCAAGCAGGTATATGAAAAAATGGCAATCAAATTTAAATAAATTTGATTGTAGTATAAATATACTATTAACTTGTATGAAACAATAAATACAAATCACACACACGCATAGGATACAGGACACTCCTAAATAGACACTTTGAATATTTGTAATTGCTTTAGTAATGCAAAATGTTACGAAGTTTACGAAATCGATTGGCATCGATCTGCGACTGTACACTCGGCGCCAGATCTGGATAAACATGTGTCCTGGCCCACACCTACCGTATGTAGGAGCCCAAGTCGCTTATTAAGGGCAAAAGTGCATACGACTTCACACTTGTCTGTTTACTTATTATATGTTTTATGGATTCTTCTACATACTGCTCTACCCGACATCGTGAGTCGAATCCAGCAGAAATAACTTATTTTTGTTGTTATTAGTACTCTGTTATTAGCTTTCATAGTTTACTTGAAAAGTCAGATAGCCATGTAAAAAAATTGCCCCAGCAGCTTGCTGTCGCCATCTAGCGTATATAGCTAGATTTATTCATTTTTTTATTTTTTATATGTTTAGAACTAAAGGATTGACTTAAAGTCACCGGATCTCTCACTGTGCAGCGGTCCACTGGGCTTTGAGAAGAGTTACACTTGGAATTATACCCAAGAAGGTATTACCGATCATATTTTAACGTTTCGAATTTAATATGTTTCCCGATTGTTAATTGAATTGATTGCTTTAAGATTACGGCTTCGACTGTACAACAAGAAATGCCGCAGGTACCTACATATACATGGATATACAGAGTACTTGAAACCGCTAGAGTTGCAATTCTGTGGTAATATTACCAATCTGCTATTAAAAATGGCTGCGGGCGGTCACCTTTCTCAATTCGTTAACTATAATATTATGTAACCTGTTTAGGTGTATGGTCTAGTAATGCTTGTCGTTACAGATGACATAGTTTATTTATAGGTTCGTTGCAATCATTTAATTTAGAACTAAATTACAAAATTTAATCAAATAGTGCCGGAAACGTAGTAAATATCCGATATAGTAAAATAATGTCATATAGCGTCAAATGATGCAATCAAAGTCCTTTTAGGACGGATAGTTTTTTTGTAGTTTGAACACATTAAACATCTCAACGAGCTCACGTATATCACCTTTTCGTAGACAAATAATACAAATGTGAATTGTTGCACTTATACGAATATTATGTACGCACATATTTTACTGAACGCATCTATTAATTCTTTTAACAGTTGATAGTAGACCAGGCAATGATACGGTATTAAAAATATCGGGTTTTAAGAGTTAAAGATTCTATAAAAATATACTTGTATGTCATAATGAAACTGCGGAATTATCGTTGTTGAATACGAAAACAATTTCTGTTAATATTAAACAAAGTTCAAATGTGTCAAAAGACGCAAATCGTCAAATTGTGTGCCGGACGGTGACAAAATATTCGAACCACCTTGACTCCAGCTTGACACACATCCTGTTATTTAGTAACAGATTACTTCTAACGTTTATAATGAGTAATATAATATGCGGTATTGCCTTCGGATTACCTCGTGTCAATAGGCTTTTTGTCTAAATGGCATACATTTTTTTCTTCGTTGCATCTTAATAGATTCTATGAATTCTGCTTGTTTCGGAAAATTGTTAAATCTATGGTAGAAAGCGATTTTGTTTTGAAATATCTAACTATAGTACACCACAGCTAAATAATTCATAATTCAAAAATTCACAACTCATTAATTTATAACGACAGATAGTTAAAAATTTGGAACGTTAACTGGAATATTCCAAAGTTACTTATTCGTTGATTTAGAATATTTTCGAGATGCGACATTTCCGCTTTCTACCTTCGAAATGTATTATATTAACAATTTACAACTATAGATTCAAACGACGTTAAGCATTAAATACGCAACACAAATTACATTCACAATGCGCAAAATTGAACAGATTAAAATAATTACGTATTCATAAATTGTACAACGAGTTTGTGACGCGATATATTGAATCGGCATCTTTGGTGCTTCAGATGAGTGCGAAATGGCCACAGAGCAACGTCGGGCAGCCGCCCTTTATGTGAACGCAACCTTGGCCCAGTAAGAATGCTCCTTTCTCGGCGAGTCGTTGACTCGAGCCCATTTCGTCAGCCGCCGTGCCTTTGCCGGCGTCGCTTATTCACAATTACGTCGCACTCTGAAAGAATGGAAGAAATTGTTGCGTCACAGTTAGAAGGCAATAACACAATCGGGACTACTGCAATACCTCTAGCTCTACCGCATTTGTGTGTTGAGATGTGTGGAAAACATCCCCCCTGGATTCACTTCCCAATTGTACTTCCTGTTTAAAAATATTGTTGGATCGACCGACGACTAAAAGCCTCCGCACGTAGCTTCAGACGAGCCAAAATGAATAATTTTCATTTTAGATTTTAATTATGTTCATATGTCATACACCTTAAAGTTTCAATAAGAACTCCTTTTAGATCGATACAAGAATTCTTCAACACACGAATAAAAATTATGTAATGCAATTCTAATTTACCAATTTAAATATTACATAACGGCAAAAAACCTGTAACACTGTAGGAGCTTGCAGCGGTTTCGGCTGATGAATAAGAGTTACTTTTTTTGTATTTTTTTATGAATTCGGTTCAAAATAGATACTCGATAACATTAATTGTACAATATATGACTAGACTGTTCACGTACAATACAAATATTGTGGTCTTTTTCGCATCGGTCATTATACTGTTTACAAATTGAGTTAGGAGTAGAAGTTATTTAAAGAAATAACATATTTATGTTAATTTCAATAATGATAATGCTATTAGCTGCTGTGAGAGCCGTGGTAGCTCAGTTTTCGGGCGCTCGCTTTTAATTCAATATACTCGAGTAATTATACAGTGTTCAAATCCCGGTGCCAGCACCAATAAATTTGTTAATTTATAATTAGCAATCTAAAATGTGTGAATTCGCCAATTTTCAACGCCAATTTTCGGTGGGGCTGCGTGGCGGTCTGGCTATTAAACCCTCTGTATAGCGGAGGCCTATGCCCAGCAGTGGGACATATATAGGCTGTTAAGTAAGTAATACTGTTTATTTATTACAAGAAAAAACAGATTAAGACATATAAGGAAATTAAAGTATAATATAGGATAACAGCAACCTTTATTATAGGAGTAAAAGTTAAGAGAGCGTTGCAATGTGCAGTCAACAGTTTTACTGTTGACTGCACATTGCAACAGTTACACTGAGTTGGTGTTGATAATACTAGTAAAAACTATACTAGAAAGTTACTGCTTTTACGGATATTTTTATTTAATACACGGGTCGAATCATAGCAAATTTTGAACGATGTAACAAGATTTAACTGAATTGAACATTTGACAATTATAGACGTATTTGTTTCTCTAATGTCGCCATTTATTAGTTAGTTTTGCTTTAATTGAATATCCGTTGAAAAGCATTTATATTAGGCCATAATTTAATTGCGTATCCGAAGATAAGTAGTCAGGGTCGTCTTTTCATGTTTTGTTACCCGTAGCGTCCGTAAATAAACCAACGCAATGAGGAAGCATTTGTTAGGACTCTACCTTGCCTTAGTAATGATTGATAACGGAAGAATTGCTCTCTCGTGAATATTACGGATCCCAGAGAAACTTTCTGACATCAAGACTTGATGTCTGAATAACTAATAATCTCATCAGATGATATGGTTCGCTGCTGAAGCTCGTACGTTGAATATTTTCTAATAATCGTTTCCCATTTTCGAGTTCGACCAAAGGACCATGACCAATTAAAAATGGGCCTCAATAAAGTTCATGTTAATTGTCATTTTTTGTTTTTAATAAAAGGAACTGCCTGTGTACTTGCGCGTTTTTTTTAAAATAAGCTGGCTGACAACTGATGGTAACCGATCGACGCCGCCTATGGACAATTGCAACATTATAGGACTTGCAAATGCGTTGCCAGCCATTAACGTGACAATTTCTGGAAGAGGCAGAGAAGGAAGAGAGAGGGAGCGTGAGGGTGAGGAAGGAAGGGGATGGAGGCAGAGGTAAAGAGGGGAAAGGGAGCAAGGTGAAAGAGGATGATGAGCCACCGGCCATCCCACTCACCGGACGAAATGCGGGAACAAAAACACCTCCACCTCACGCCGATTTTCTGTTCTAGCCAAAGTAACGAACAGTTATTTGAAGTTATTAATGTTTAATGTCTATTTAATGTCTATTTTTCATTTACGAAACCATTCGCTAACGCATTCAAAGGAATCAACTCCAGGCTTTTTGGGCGAAATGAGTCTTTTAGGGCCATTACATTATTATTTAAGAGAATCTGAGAATTAAGTGATTACTGCGGTACTCCCAGCCTAAGGGGTCAGCCCGAAGAGATAGTGGCCGAATTAACAAAGTATACCTGCAATATGTGAACTGATCTAACTGAAACTTTGAGTGCACACGGTTTCTAAGGGAGCTCTGGCACAATGCCAATCTTAATCGAATTGTTTTGCAATATCGTAGAAGAGCGCCTCTGTGCTTTAGGATCAGGGTTTGAATAAAGACTTTCAGAATATGTTCCGATAGGCAAAGGTTTTGTGGGAGAAAGAAGTGGCTCAGCCGAAACGAATCGTTTCGGAGGTACGATATCTGGAATATAATTCTTAAGACGTCCAAACATCATGAATTTAACCAGCTTTCATAAATGACTTGACTACTTAAGAAGAATAATCGCGCAAAGGTATTTGGGCTTATTCGGCTTTGGACTGCCGATAGCTCTGACCTCAAGGCATCCAGGGAGGGTCAGCAAAAAAAACCTATTGAAGACGCACATCAGTAGGTACAAGAAGGTAACGTAATATAGTGATAGGTCCAGGTCTTTTTTTCTAAACAATAATAACAGACCGAAATAATTAGATAAAATATCTGCTGTACAATTTTAATAAATAGAAAAAAATATAAAACATTGAAATAGTCAAAATTTACACTTAAAAAGACTTAAACCGAACCACCTCATAACTTAGTGCTCGTTAATGCATCATGCCATTAAAGTGGTGTGGCGACTGAGGGAAAAGTATCGGACGGCCTTGAAGAGTCTGAAAATTTCATTATGTAGGCCGATGACACCACGTCACATAATACACTGTTCGTCTCATTAACTATTACACTGGCTGCCTTTTTGCTTTGCACAATGTTTCGAGGCAATGTTACGAGTGGAATTAACAGGTCGCGCTATTTTAAATGCTCATAACCAAGACGTCCTGTGTCCTGTAAACTTCGTAACAAGAGATAGATTGAAAACAAGAATGTGTTTTGTTTAAAAAATCAACTGCGCACTCAACTCATTTTGATAAATGTGTTTGTAAAAGCTTTCGCACTAACATCTCTACATCATAGATACAACCATAGGTTTGTCTAGCTTCCAGGCCACCGCATGGCTACGAATCGGTATGTCTATGTTTCTGTTGTCTCTATGTCTACATAAGTCAAGATTTTGGGCTTAATATAGATTTTAATTTATTTATTATATTATTAGTAAAGAAAATAACATTCTTACACGAAGTCTACAATTATGCGCTGTATCGATTTCTACATATCGCTCAAATTATTTATTTATAATAACTTCGCTTTACAGAGCTATTGTGATAATTCAATTCTACCGTTACTTCGACAATCTACTATGTACGACTATTAATTCGGCCAATATGATTTGAAAGCTAAGATGAGTTTGATTTCTGGCGGCTTGTATACCGTATTTACGGTATCTTAGATTAATTAGGTAAAATTACCTTTATGTTGAGCCACGTACAATAACTGATAACGTTTAAAAACTCGTATAAAAATATTTTATCTCGTTTTCTAGGTTTACATAGACAGCATTCAGATCTAACTTAATACTTCGTATTATATGTATTGTTATATTTATAGTGAAATATGTATAGATTGACCTTTCATAATTTATTTAATAATTTTATTCTTATACGTTCAAGTAAAGTTGCCAGTTACCAAGGCGTTGCTCCTTTTTTTTTTAAAGTAGACCAAAAATAACCGACACCTTTGTACCTTACCATGTGTATTTTAAAACGGTTACAATTTAAAACATGAATTTTATTGAGGCGTATTTTTATTTGGTCCAATCGCTTGAAAATGTGAAATGAATGTTAGAAAATATATAAAACGCACGAGCTTCAACAGCGAGCCGTATTACCCGATTAGATCATTAGAGATTAGGCAATTCAAAGAGTACTGAACCTACTTTCGTCAGAACTCCGCCGATTCTGTGGTCAATTTTGTAATATTCGTAATAAACTCATTATGATCGAAAATGTAATAATTTTTATGTCACATATTACATTTGTCGTCTCTTTGATTAATCGATCCCATTTATAATAAAAATAATTGTTCCTTTTTTATTGACGTTCTCGAAATAAAAAAAAATTGAAGAATATATTCCGCGCAACATTGCTACTCAAATATGCGAATTTGTACGGGGATGTACCACGGGGTCTAAGCGTTTAGGCATTTGCACCTACTCGGTAACCGATAACCGGTTCTTCTAAAGGCAAGACACATACAACAACAACAACAACATATCCATCCAACATATGTGTGTCTGTGGGCGATGGTTCTCCCCTACAGTGAAATACTTATTGAGCCCTCAATTCATATTAATTTAGGTGGATCTTGCTTACATTGTCTAAAAAAATTCAATATTAACCGCTTAATGCACACCTCCGTGACATATACGGGCAACGTTTACCGGCCGAAATGTGCAGCTCCGTGAACGTCACGGTCACTGTAATTTTATGTGTCGCAAAATATAAGAGCTCAGTTTGAGTCACGGTTAATATAGAAATATAATATTCCAAATATTTTAAGTCCGTATCTGTCACGTTGTATGGTAGATTATTGACATTCTCGGAATTTGCGTTTGCTTATGTTTTTGTACCTAAATTGATCAAAAAAATGTGCATTAAGGGCTTGTTAAACCACTTCTTAAGTTATATTGTGGCGTCCTTATTTATCTCTGTGATAAGTATAATAAGATATCAAAACCATTGCTTGTGCCACCATCAATATAATATTAACTCCGTATTCAAAAACACTATCGAAATGTGCCAATAATAATAAACAAGTAGCGTATTGATTAGACTAATCAGTTATCTTAGGTTGTCCGGAATGTTCGCACATGCACTTTACTTGCCACCATATTCTAAGGCGTACAAAACTGATAAAAATTGACGAATCGTTACCAAACTATTTTCCAAATATGACTGAAGCTATCTCTTTTATAATAATCGTGATATATTCAGTCATGGCTCTCGCGCTACCTAACGAAAATCGGTACGAACTTTCCGGTCAACCCAATAGTTAAAGAATATTAATTTATTTCTTCTTTTTTTTTAATAAATTAAGTAACTGTTGTGTATCTGGCATCAAAACTTACCGTATCTGAGCGATGTATTCGGTGGCTTAACTACGATTTCACGGAAATTAAGCTCCGGATGTTTCGTCTGATGTGCTTGTTACGCTGCATCATCTAATGCTTGATAGGAGTAGAAATTGTTATGGTTTAAGCTTAGTTGTCGTTAAAGAGAAAGAACAAAGATAACACACTGCTTCTAGTTCGTAAAGAATGTATGACGAATAGTTTTTAAGATTTTCCTTAGCTTCGTAATTTAGAAATGAAATCTTTATGGTCACAGACAACATGTGTCCTTTTTGATTAAAATTCATAAACATTGAAAACTTGACTTAATACTAAATTTAATAACATACATCTAATATTAATCCAATTAGAAAAATGAGGAAATAAATTCAACAATACCTATCATATAGATATGTTATAAGTCAAAAACATGCAAATCTCTAATGTAGACTCACTGAGAAAAGAAGAATGAAAATGTATAGAGATAAATGATGCATTTAAATAATTTTTTAGGGAAATGTAGTTTTTCTCCTTATAAGGACTGAGCAGCTGCAATGACACTCCACAACAATGTGCTATGGTTTGATCATGAAATCGCTGCGGTTGTACAAGCGCGAAGATATGCTGCGGCCGATTCTTGTATAACGCGCGACATTTTTCTGCCACTTTTTGATCTCAATCCGTCTTTATCATCTGTGCGACGTCATAATTCGAGCTTTACGTAACGTTCACAGCTGTTGTGACACAGGCAGGCGTATCGACCATTCCGGCACCATCCATTTTCTATTCTTCTATTTTTTTTTATAGATTAGGCTGACAAACGAGCAAGCGGCTCACCTGATGGTAAGTGACCACAACCGCCCATGGACAT
>DWHO01002000.1:0-14118 GCA_018247575.1 Eurytides lysithous rurik | reverse complement strand
TTTTGTGTTAAACGTGGTTAAGAGGTTGGATAGATTCAAGAAATGTCGGAATCGAATAGAAATGTGGAAAATAAGGGTTGCCTAACAGTTGCTCTATTAAAATGTCGTTACAGTATATTACCTTAATACAATAATATCTATCCCACATACGAGTCAATCAACTTTATTCCACGCATTTTCGTCCACCAGAAACTCTTGAACAGTATAATAAGATTTATGCTTAAAATTTATCAATCACACTGGCAACACTGTTCGATGACCGTTTGGCGCAGATGCTAAGTTATTAGCTACGGCGTCGCAGGTCGTGGGTTCGATTCCCATTCGGGGCAAATATTTGTACGAACTACAGATTTTTTTTTCGGATCTGGGTGTTTGTCTGCGTATATATAAAATTTATGTATGTAAAACGCCCTTATAACACAAGATTCTTCCATCTTCCGATAGGGGGGCAGCGTTTTAAAAAAAACCGCAAAGAACACCGCGCTTCAAAACGGAATACAATAGTACAGCACTGTGACCATCCCATATCTGCTTAAGCTAAGTCCCTCAACGAGACTGAATGAGTACGAATAATTTCATTCTCTTAAATCAAAAAACGACTTTTCTATTTTTGTTCCCACGGTGGTATAGCCACGCAACTGCTCCCGCTACTCGAACGGGCCGACTCGAACCGGACTAGTACCACGACCTCACAGGAACTGTGCGTAAAGTGGGAATGTTTTAGCTTTCGCGTTTCGTCCGGTGAATGAGGTGGCCGATGGGCCTTCCCCCTCTCTTCTCTTCCTCCCTCTGTCACTCCCCTCCCTACCTCTTCCTACTTCCGCTCCCTCACTCCTCCTCCCTCCCTCTTTCCCGCCCTTAAAGGCTCTGTAATTACCGCCGCCCATGGACCTTTGAAAGTCCATGGGCGGCGGTAATCACTTACCATCAGGTGAGCCACTTGCTCGTTTGTCAGCCTAATCCATAAAAAAGTGAATACTTTTCATTGAGGTTACACTTTTTTAAACAATATTTAAATCTATATATCAAAAAATATAGGTAGACGTATATAAAAAGATAAATAAACTAACTTTTGAGCTAATCTTGGCTTTGTGGAAATCAGTTAAAACGCTAACGCTAACGTTTGGGTTATATTTTTTATTTTTTTGGTTATAATTTTGTTTCAAAGGAGTTGCCACCGATTTCAATAAGAGAACAGTCGATGGCCCTCAAAACGGGGTCTGCAACTCTCTCGGCCTTCCTTTTGCATTCTATTTACGCTATTTTTAACATTTCGCAACAGTAATTTTGAGCCTGAGTTTCGCTTGCAAAATTATCATAATGTTGATACATTCTTTATAATCTCGAATGGAATTTTTGTGAACGTTTAAATAATTTAAAAAAATTCGCATTTCAAAAAGTGCCATAGTCACAATTTTCTTGAAGTCGTACACTTCCACTGTGGCGTAGCAGCTATGGTACAAACTTTAACCTTCCTTTAACAAGAATCGTTAAAAAATAATTAAATTATCATTATAGTTAGTTAACGCCACATTTTATTGCTCAATGAATGATTAGTTAACTATAATATAATATTTATTAATGATTAATACTTCTTTCTTCTTAGAAACCTCTTATTTCACAACAAGTTCTTGCGTAAAAGCCTAGACTATCGTAAGTACATTTTTTACCTAAATTATAAATAGTGATAACGCGGAAATAAATAAAATTTTAACTTTGCTTTTCCGACCTGAATGTAACTCAAACAATAACGAAGGTTTGCCGGTGTATTTATAAGTTTATATTGATCACTAGCAAAAACATAATTTTTACTTACAATATTTATAAAATATTTAGCATATATAAAAATAATAAAGGAAACATGAACTTATTAAGTCGAATATGCGTATACATGTGCGTGAGCGCATTTTGCAATTCATTTGCGTAGACGTTTTTATTTTTAAATTTACTTAAAGCAAGTGACCTGAGTAAGCTTTGTAAAATAAAATGTAAAGTAATTAAGTAATTATAAAAATGGATTATTATTAATTTAAAATAGATTTGGACGCCGGCCGAGTGTCAAGAATAAATTAGAACGACATTAGACAAAACATAAACATTTTGGCGCGCTTTCTGACGGTGCTACTAATGAAACTATTATTTGATGAGGGGAAAGAATTTACCGTCGTATAGTCAGACAATTAAAGAAGCAGAAACTTTAAACCATTCGTACAACACGAGAATACATACGAATATGCGCGATTGTAAAACGAATTCGAAACCATTTCGAAGTTCCTGTTACGATATCAAAGCGAGTTCAAATGTTCCTCGATTAGCAATAGATAATAAAAATGAATCGGCGTATCTCCCATTTTGTTGATTGACTTGATTCGAAATTATAAAATGTATCAGTATTATGTTATTCTCGATAATTGTTTTTAGTCGTAAGATCAAATACTTAGTTACCGGAAAGTTGATAATAGCAACATTTTATGCTGTATTCATGTTATGTTCTTTAAAAACAAGATATTCATGTATGGTATTTTTATAAGTTTACATACATATATTACATATCACTGCTTACATCTTTGTTTGGTTGTGTTTTGTATTAGTATTTTTTTATAATTAACAGCAATGTGATATAAATCTTTAATCCTACAGACCATTTTCATTTACCACATATGTGAGTTAAAGGGTTGCTTGATAATAACTAAAAGTTAAAGTCACAATGGTTCACAAATTAGCTGTAATTTTTAATTACACACACATACAAAAATTCTTGGTGTATAAAAATTTTATTGCAAAAATTTTAAGTTTTTTTTTTTTATAAGATATTTATTTGTTTCAAGAGAAGCACAGGAATACGCTTAATATGTAACAAAAAAATGGTACATTCAAGGAAATAGTTTTAAATAATCTTACCTTTCAAATACAGCACCAATAGTTAGACCATCAGGTAATGTTGTGGGCAAGTCCTTCAAGGAGTGTACAACAAAATCAACAGCGTTATTTCGCAATGCATCCTCTAAATCTTTTGTGAACAGTGACTTTTCACCAATCTTTGGCAGTGACACATTTAATATACGGTCACCTAATGTTGTCATGGACACTGAAAAAGTTATCTCCATGTAATTATCACTATTTTCTTTGAGATAGTCATGACAATAGATGTGTTTATCAAAAATATGTTAAAAAGATGTAAGGCAATATCTGATAACTACAAATGGACAATTAAACATATTAAATACTGTAACACCTCAATTATTTATTACCGGACAGTATTATAGTAAAAATGGTACACCTTTTTATTTATTTTATACTATATTTTTTTTTAATTCATTATATATGGTACATTTTAAGAATACTTTTTTAATATATATTAAAAATTATACTCTAAAACAATCAAAGTGTATAGAAGGACTTACCTATTGTAAATTCTTTATCTGGATAGACTTTTTTCAAGCTGTCTATCACAAAATTTGTCTGTATAAGTGCCAGCTAAGGAAAATAAAAACATTTTAATACCAAGTAATTTGATAGCAGTCATAGGTAAATAGCTAATTATGCATACTTGCTATTTTTTTTATTTTTGCTTAAGTTGACGAAATTCTTTGCCGAATATATATTCTACTAGAGTATCTCTTTTGCCGACTCTCTTAAATAAATATAACTATAAACAGGAAGTAAGTAATTATATCAATTATCACGGAATTTCAAATGTAAGGAAAACATATTATGATACTAGCATGTTTTAAAATGAATACATAATGTTCGTATACATCTAGGGTGAATATGTTTTTATCAATTACTTTGTAGCGGCAATACCTGATCACGAAAATAGGTTGAGCCATTCACATTAACGGATGGTCACGTAATGCAATAACTTTAACTGTATTCTACTATACTTTTAACTGAACACAAACCTCACTTTTTCTTGATCCCACACGCACAACATTCTTATTATAACTCTCCATTGTCAATATAATTGAATATAAATTTTATTACATGTATATTAAATAAGGTTATGTTGTTAACAATTTATTAAAATTGAAGAATAAACAACCTCATATGATAAAACCAAAACACTACTAGTCATACTTGTCACTAACACTGTAGTGGACAAGTATTATTATTAAATTAGTTAAGAATTATTTAAACTTCAGTTAAGTCATTCTACGATTAGTTCAGTCTTAAAGTGATAATGCAAGGTACGTCTCATGACATACCATGACACTGACAGCGTAACTAGATTTGGTAAAAAGCTGATTCACAGAGTAAATATATTTATTTATACGAAATGAAGTCTTCTGTGACTTTTCATTTTGTTTTATATCAATGATACACTTTTCAATCACTTGATTTTTACAACAAATCAGAATGTTTTATAGAGATTTCGTACCTACGATACCGAATAATGGTTAGGCATTAATATAATGTGATGTTAAAGGGGTTGCGTCCCTTCTATGATAATCTCAAAATTACTAACATGATAAGTTTTACCTCTCCATGATAACGCACGCCAATATTGCTAATTCAGTTCAAAAAGCAGTTACATGCTGATTTATCAATACCCTTCAATTTTTATTATTAATAGAGCTATATTCTGATACTTAAAAATTTATCTCTCAATGAAACAAGCTGGATTCAAGCTATCTTGCCTATACGTTTTGGTGGTATAGGCGTAAGACAAATTTCAAGTACTGCCCTACCAGCTTTCCTTGCTTCTGTGCACAGTGTAAATTATTTGTGTCAAAAATTTTTAAATCGAAAGTTATTTAGCTTTCCTATGCTAATGAGGCAAGGTTGTCTTGGGTAGCTGTCTGCACTAATGAAAATATTCCCTTCTCTGGAGCTTAATCAACAAAAGTAGCGGGATATTCCTTTGGTGCAGAGAGCACATAAAGCCTTGTTCCAAACTTTTAATAACGATTTAGACCGCACACGTTTTCTCGCGGTCTCATCTAAAGAATCCAGTCACTGGCTACACGCTTTACCATCAAGTAATTTAGGTACAATACTTGATAGTGAAAGCTTGCACATTGCTGTAGGAATCCGCTTAGGAGCACCGATCTATCAACCATACATATGTCCGTGTGGTTTTAATGTAAATAAGTTTGGACTCCACGGACTCACTTGCCAAAAAAGTGCTGGCCGGTTCTAAATGAAGTCATCCGTAGGGCTCTTATTTTTATTAATGTTCCGTCTATTTTAGAGCCATCTAGCATTTTCCGTAGTGATGGTAAGAGACCCGACGGATTAACCTTGATTTCTTGGCTAAAGCTCTTGTTTTGGACGCTATTTGCGTAGACACATTTGCAGCCTCTCATGTCACTTCGCTCAGAGCCGGGGCGGCATCGGAGGCGGCCGAAGTAAGTAAGCGACTCAAATATGAGCCTATCTGGTGGATTATGTATTTGTGCCTTTTGCTGTAGAGACCCTTGGTCGTGGGGTCCTTGCACTTCAAAATTCCTTAAAGAGCTTTTTCCTCTTCTGGGGAAAACTGATTACTGCGTGTGGTGACAAGAGGGCTGGTTCATTTTTTGTCCAAAGATTAAGCATCTACGGGGAAATGCAGCTAGCGTTCTTGGTACCATGCCTCGCGATGAAGTTTTAATAGGTTTTTAGGTCAGACATAATTATATTTACTAATAGTTTTGTTGTACTTGAAGTAATATTTAATAATAATAATGACATCTGACCGATTTCGGCAAAGCGGCCAATTAATAAGAAATTTTTATGGTGGTAGAGCAGCTGTTCCCGCTGTTGAACGGGCCAGCTCGAACCGGATAAGTATACCACGATCTCACAGGAAATCGGCGTAGTGGAAGCGTTTTTGCTTCGCGTTTCATCCGGTGAGTAAGGTGGCAGGTGGTCCATCCTTCCTCCCTTTACTCCATCCTCTCCCCCTTCCCTCTTTCGGCAATTCCCTGTAATGCTGCAAATATCTATGCGCGGCGGTAATCACTTAACATCAGGTGAACCGCTTAATCGTTTGTCAGCCTAATCCATAAAAAAAAAATAAGATTTCAACTAATTGTGCTGAAGACATAACAGTACACAAATGTCTGCGCTGACACAGGCCCACTTGCTCTTTCATCTATAGTCCGACGGTACGGACACACAACATATCTTACCAGACAGATAGCTGATATGCAACATCCCAATTAAGAAACAGTAACACAAAGTTGTCAAAGGAGCCCTGTGCTTCACAATATATCATTCAGGCAGTAACAGGTTAAGAAAAAGATGTTTAATACAAAACAATTTTTTTATTGTTTTATTAAAAAATAAGGTAAGGTAGGACAAAATCAACCCATAGAGAACTATTAATTTCAGAATGATTTTGCTAAATGCAAAAAATTTAATCACAAACTACATGACTTATTTTCAATATGAAATTAGCCAAATATTACAAATTTATTGATCTATAATTTATACAATAGTTTTAATGTAATAAAGTTCAGTTTTTAATCAAATATACGAACTTTAAGTAACTTTTAAAAGGAAAAAACAAATTAACTGTAAATTCTTGTTGAAATAGTAAAATGTAAAGTAAAAATGTTTCAGTCTAAATTGCCCATGGCAATAAAACAAAATTATTTAAAAAAAGCAGTAGCTTATGGTTAATGAACAAACAAATTATTTTAACTTCTTAGGGAATATTCGAATTATCAATTTTTTGTTACTGTTTCGTATTCAATTGAAATATGTATCATTGATGTAAAACAATTTCAATGTATAAATATTTTTGATGAAATGTGTAACATTTACAGTAAAACTGTAAACAATACAAGCATTGAAAATGATTACCATCACATTGCTTTGTTATATAGTAAGTAATTAATTTAAGTAATAGAATTTGTTTAACATTATACAAGCAAATGCCACTCAATACCACTGATTGATAAACATAAATTTTATGCTAATTTTGAAAGTTATTAGCCATTTTGGATACAGATAAAAGAAATTTGTAAACAAAATTAAAGCATTTAAAAGGTTAGGAGATATTACGACATCTCCCAATTATTATGCTTACTTGACTTGGTAAAGTTATTTACTTACAGCTATGGCCACTTATGAAGTCACACCCATAGATTAAACTTATGCTTAGGCCAATTAAAACAAATAAAGCGAAAATGAAAAATCATCAGGAAATGCTTGATGGAACAAAAGCCAATATTTATGAATATGGCATACTACTTCATTGTTTTTTGCGTCTACTGCTCCTTAACCTTCTCCGGTTTAATACTACTGTTGTATTTCTTGTTCCTGAAATGTAAGTCTTATTACCAATTGTGCTCTGCATGTAAATAATAAAAAATGTAGAAACTTAACATTTATATATCAGTGATAAATATTCATATATTTATGTTGAAATTGTACACAATGTCATTTTGTCAATTTCAATTTCATTTGTCAATGTAGTGTTATTTCAGAGAAATGTATATTTGTAAATGTGTCAAAGTAAGCTGTTTACAAACATCTTTTTTGTTACATTATAAATGTTAATCAAGTTGAATTACACATTTACCATGTTTTATTATTGTACCAGTACCAGCCAGTGTGTATATACGCTATACAATAATTTATTAGACTATCAGTAAACCAGGTAAAGAAAAAATAAATAGACATGAATATTGCAATAACACTTACTAGGCTTAGAAGGCTGTTTAGGGCTCTTTAGTTCTGCTTCTTTCTTCTTTCCAACACTCCTGGTTGTTCGAGGCACAATTTCTTCACTGCTTTTATTGATAACCAAATTGACATTCGAAACATCTGCAGGAGTCTGGTCACCATCAACAGGACTTGCATTTTTTTTAGCATGTTTTTTTGTAGTTAGTGGTACCTTCTTATTTTCAATTTTATTCGCCATTGATCTGGTACATCTTGGCTGCTGTACAAATTCTCTGTTTTCAGAACATTGCTTCAAAGCATCTTGTTTTTCTTTTGCTTCCCTTTTTTCTTTTATTTTAAACAGTCTTATCATTGCAGGGGTGTAACCTTCTAAACCAGGTGGGATATCTTCTATTTCTTTTACAGATTTACACATAAGTTTCTTCTTAAAATTTGCTAAAACTTCTTTCATCGCATATGTTGGATTTAGTTTTTGCAAATAGTCTTTTTGCATTAATGGTGACTGAATATTTGTTTCATTGCTGCTTTCATATGATGCATTTGATAATTTTCTGATTCTATATTTGCATGTACTGTCATCATCCTCATCTTCTTTAGATACGGGATTTCGATCTTTTCTGATTATGTCCTCAGGATTACCAGCTAAGATTTCAGCCCATGTAAATTGCCTTGCTGAACCCATAAAATTGCCAAACTTTCCCAGGCTGTTTCTATGTCGTTTTGTTCCCTTACGTTTGGTTATTTGCTTTTTTTTAGACCGCAAATTTTTCGGAGATAACTTTTTTCCAAATACGTCGTGCGGCATTAACGACTTCTTCAATCTGGCAACTAAATCAGCGTCAGATATGAAAAAATTGCGAGAAGCACATGGCTTTCGAAAACCATCACTTGAAATATTTAATGTTTGTTTCAGTAATTCAAGTTTAAGATCATTTTCTAAAGAGCAAACATTTTCTCTCTCATATTTTTTTTTAATACCATTCCTAGCACGAAAGTCTGCAGGTGTATTCTTCCTTCCAAATCGTTTTGAATAACACAATTTTGTTCGACCAACTGGTGACATAGCTCCTTCAGCAAAGTTTAGATTCAATTCTTTATCTATAACATAACCATTCTTCAATAACTCATTTTTAAACAAATTTCTACAGTAATCATAGTCTGGTTTTTCTTTAAAATCCAAGCTAGTGATGTACTCTAGATATTTTTCCAAGAACTGGGGATAGAATTCAGTCTTAAAACATGTTTTCAATAAGGATTTTATATCACTCATAAAATTTTTCTTCAATGCATGAACTAAATCTGGTTCAGTCAAAACCTCGGAGGTTTTCCAAGGAAGGGTGCCAGTTAACCAATCTAGCATATTATATCCAAGTGTTTCCAAGTCAGATCTTCTAGAGTGAGCTCCAATATGTGAATCTCTAGAACTATATTCAAGAGTGCCGTCATGAGCTTTTCTTGCATCCATTCCAAAATCCTTATGATTACCGTTTGAATCTAAGAATTTGGAGGCTAAGCCATAATCCAATAAATATATCTGTCCGTTAGATTGTGATACAATGGCTTCTTTGCAAACTTGTTCCGATTCATTAATCAAGCCATTATTTTCTGTTTGTACTCTTCCATCATGTAACTTCTCGGAAACACAAATTAAAGTTTTATTACCAAAATCATCCAAAAGCTTCTGGTATGATCTATCAGAGCAAACGGAACTCAAATCTTCATAATTTACATAGTTTGACAACTGCCTTAAATTAAATGCATGATGCCTGTGTATAGTTCTACTGTCCCGATCAGAAAGAATCTTTCTCAACTTTTTCTTTACATTGGCCAGTCTTTTTTCTCCATCACTAGTCTCCTCACCATTTGAATTTTTATCTTTTACAATGAAGTCTTCGTCATCATAATAGTTTGAAGTTTTAGTCCTTCCATTTCTTGACTTCCTGTGTTTCATTGGGAGAAGAACAACTTGTTTGGATTCTTTTTGAAATGATGGGGTTGGTTTACCCACTGTTGTTTTTGCAAATTTAGTACCATCAAACCCAAGCATTAAATTCGAACTTTTTATATCCGAATGTGTATAACCTTGCTTATGTAAATATTCTAATACATCCAATATTTGGAGTGCAAGAATCAAGACATTCTTTATATCCAATACTTTTGTTCTTGCTATTATCTTTTGGAGGTCAATATCATACCGAGGAAGTACCAAAAATCGATATTTAGTGCCAGTGTTGACATCTGTGAAAGACCCACTTGCAATGTATATCGGCATACCAATTCTTTTGTACTTATTTTGCTGCCGCCATGCTTTTACTAAAAAGGGAAAAAAAAGGTTAATATAAATTAATTTAAAGAATAAGTTTGTTTTGATAGTTGATAATTACCTTTAGAAACTTGTGCAGTTCTAATAAGACAATGTACTTCAACAAAGAGGGGGCCATTTGTGTGGGGTTCTATCTTTACCACATATCTTGCATTTTGTTTTGTTACTTCTTTTTCCACATCATCTGAGGCAAGATAAATGCGACCAAAGCTACCTCTTCCTGAAACATGCAAAATAAGAATCAGTACTTAAATTGAAAATAACAACAGTAATGGCAGTAAAAATTGAGGTAAAATCAAGCAAACTACCAATAATGAAAGACAATTTACGACATACAAAAGTTAACATATGATTAAGTCGTAACCTGAGCACATGACTGACCATAAATGAATGTGATATTTTGTTTAAATCATTGTAATCTTTATGACCTTAAGTGAGATATGAAACAACAATTTAGTAAATGCATTAGTATTAAATGTAACATTGTACAGGTTTTTGAGAAATTTTATTTTAATATTTGGTTAAATAAACAATGACAACATATTGTTAAATGGAAGTAACAAAAAAGTCATATTGTTTCTTTTGCTAAAAGGTAAACGTGATATGTAATTATAAGTAATGCGTATGAGAAATGAAAATTCCTATAGTCAGTTATTTATTAAGAATTTAGTGTCTGGGCAAATTGTTGTTAATAAATTAATAAAATTATGTTATTGTGAAGTCTTAATCTTCTATTTCACAAGACTGACATACCTTTCTTAATATAGTCTCTTTAGACATACACATTTCTCCCAGCTTGTTGGCTAGATGCTCTTTACAAAATCTTCATTCAAATAATAAGTAAAAGGTACTTTATACGCTGAGCAATATTTTTACATCACAAAACAGCTATTATTTATAATGTTTGTATATGTAATGTGTTAGTGTAGATACTTTAGACAAGATTTCAGCTGTTGAAGTTGTACTATAAAATTTCCTAAGCTAAAATTAAAATTATCAAAAATTATAGATGTGAATATGGTGATATTACCAATAGGTTTCCCAATACGCCATTTCTTCAACTGGACGTCAGTAAAAACAATGCCAGGGGGCAAAGCCTCGTCGTCGAAGAAACTAACATCCAAACTTGAACATTCTTCAATCATCTTCGTTTTCTTTTTAGGTAACGTTGAAGCTGATTCCAGTTCATTACCACGACGCGGCATTATATCTGAGCAGAAACTTCAATTTTATACTTTATTAAGCCTATAATTTCAACTGCTGTTTGTACTTATGATACTACATATTTTTCCCTAAGAATTAAAACTTTGTACAAATACTTACCAAAACCTAATGTAGTTAGTAGATTTTATACCTTTTTTTAATAGTTTTTGATGTTAAAATATGAAATTGTCAGTTAAATGCTAACCGACTGGTGATTACCTCAACTCATGTCCAAAAAAGTAAATAAATGCGTATTATATACTAATTCTGTATGCAACTTATGTTCAACTTATGTAAAATTTAGTCTCAAATAAAATGCTGAATAAATTATTTAACAAAATCCCCAAATTTTTTTATTACGATTCATAACAAGTTTATTGAAATTATTATTATTACAAATTCGCCATGTTGTTAGAAATCAAACGATCGTTGATCGATTACATATACAGATTATAGCTTGAGTCTCTGTCGCGCAGATAATATGTTATGTTTCAAATAACTTTTTGAATCATATGGACACTAATATTAGTAAATACTACACACTTGAATAAAACAACCAGTTATTAATTTTAAAACTTATGAACACTTAAATTATAGAGAAGATAAAATCTTTATTTTTAATTGTAAACTTGAATAAAACAATAGGTTGAATAATGTAAATTTTAATCAATTTATTTAAAAACAAATATTTGAAATTGAATGAATAGTTTAAAATGTATGCAATTTCACCTATCTTTTAAATATGTACATATATGTACAGATAGCTGTAATGCATGTGATGTTTAATCTGGGGATCTGTCAAAAATGTTCTATTGTATATGACGTTTACTTCACGCGGACTTTTTAAATATTAGCTAATCACAATATTATTTTTTTTAGAATAATAAAAATTATAAAAAAAATGTTAAACGTTAAGAATCTTAATTTATGAAATATGATAAGGCAAGTATGTTAAAATAATAATAATAACATCTTACGTTTAACTTTTGACAGTTTTTGTCAAGGTTTAATTTAAATTTCATAATTTTCTGTATGGAGCTACATAACACTACATATATTGTTCTGAGCTTCAGGTTACCGGTTTATATATGTGTAAATTATTCTATGCGTTTTATAATTCCGGACAAAGTTGCTTAATTAAGTCAAATAAAGATATGTTAAAAACATATTTACTATAAGGAAATAAATTTAAGTAAAATGAGGAATAATACTTCTGTCAATTTTTTATGGATGTAATAACGTCTAACAAATGTTTTTATGTATGTTATTTAATCACAATAGTACGTTACATAAATATGTATACAGTTTTAAATTTAATTAAGACTATAATAAAAAGTTATCGTACAGCATCGCTGTTATAGATCTGGTATTACAAGTAAGCGAACAACGGAGGTGCCACGATTCACTAAACTTCGTTTTCATTCACGAGTCGACATCGGTGCGCTCGGTCGTGTGTCTGTCGGTCCACAGTCGCGAAAACAACGAGCGCGATGTATTTTGTTTATCGACAGATTAATTAAAAAAAAATAATACAACTATGTGTTTGGTGAAATAACAAAGTTTGTTTTTGTGTGTTCTCTGTTGAATCCATGCGTTATAAAGTCGCACACCGGGATAATGTTTAGTTAGAGCATGTTGCACGAGTAACTTGAAGATGGACGGGGCAAACGCTGACTCGGATCATTCTATGACTTGGGAGGACTTTTTCGGTTCGTATTGTCGTGCTTTGCTTTTTTTTAAATATATATATATATATATTTGGTTGAACTATTTTAGGTAATTAATAAATATTAATCTTGTTTTGATAGTGTATTTCAACATTTTTTTTTATAAAATGTTATTTATAAACATAGTATATATGCACAAAGGCAAATATGAAAAAAGTGCTATAGTTTATGAATTTTCAGTCAACTAAGGCAAGGGGCAGGTTTGTTTAACATTTCCTCGTAAGGCAAGTGGAATGAATTGCGTTCATTTCTTCTTCCTTTTGCATTGCAACAATATAATGCGGCTCATCTACTACACTGTCCCCTAAGTCGTTTCTTGTTGTATCGAATTTCATATTAATTTAACACCTAAATGTGCAGAGACAAGCATAAATGTATAAATTTGTAACGTTCTGACTATAGTTTGTTGGTATTTATAAAATCTCGTATAAATATCTAATTTTGTTCTCTTACAAAGTTGTCTCTTTAGAAAGAATAGGTTCATATTGTATTTCGATTTTAGTATACACCAATATATTAAAAAAGAAAAAATAAGGATAACTTTTAAAAAGTAAATACAGTTTTATTTTCATCTTGATTTATGATAACAAGATTTTACCAATTTTATTGCATTTGCAATTTGAACAAAAAAAGTTGTATCAATGGTGCTCGGACAACTAATACCATTAGTAAAAGAATTGAAACTAATATTAATTAAAAATCCAATACGTATTTTTATTTTTCAATGATCTTATTTGATATTAAGATTCTTATAAAATAAGTTCGGTACAGGACAAATTAAAATATTTTTTGTTCTTTAAGAACAAAAAAAAAATCTATTGATCGTTGTTTATCGATTCAGTTTAAACTGGATCAATGACAACGCTGCAGTATTCTTCAGGCGGTTTCCAAAAGGTCAATAAAAGCAGCAATCACACAACAATATATTAAAAATAACTCTTGTTAAACTGCCTCGGGTTTCTGAAAGCTTTGTTAAAGAAAAATTGGCTAATCACTAAGTAATTATGACGAATGAAATAAATTATTTACGTGTACGAATATTGGCTCTGTCTATAGTATAGCTAGCTGCCTTTTTCTAGAAAGTAAATACAATGTCATCGTCATATCAGTGTCAATTTAAAAATCGGGATAAAAGAAATTACAAATATTCGAAATGAAAACAAAAATGCAGACGCGAAAAAACTTCACAGAACGTGAATCAACTTTTATCCATAATAAACAAGTATTATAAAGTGTACATATATAAAATAT
>DWHO01001999.1:0-14119 GCA_018247575.1 Eurytides lysithous rurik | reverse complement strand
ACATATATTAATGAAACATGAACATTTTTGGTTAGCTATAAATAAATTATACTTTTGTCTTCATAAAAAACCTTTCACTGTATCACAATCACAATAAAAACCATACGAGTATATTTTTGTAGTAAAACAAAAAGAAACAGATCTTTCGAAAATGAAAAGATATTTTTTACCTTAAATTTAACTAATTACTCAATGCACGCTCTTATTTTTCTATTTACAACATTATACAAGTGTAAACAATGTCACTCTAGAGAGTTTTAAGTTTATTACCGACCACAAAATCATCTAAAGAAGTGTAAATCAACTACAATGCTCGCACGCCATAGTTTATTGACTCACGTACCGTTGGCATTGAAAATAAATGGTCCTGAGCCATTATATCATCAACGGTTGTCCACCGCCCCGGCGAGTGCTTGCTGTATTACGAGCTGCTGGGCGCTAATCAACTTTTTCAATTCCCTTACTTCCTGTGTTAACTGCCTGACATTCTCTGTCGTCTCATCCAACTTGGCCTGAAGGGTGCTGAGTCCAGAATATCCGTATTCTCTATAACTAGAATCGTTATTGTTCTCATATTTCTTAAAGCAGGAATATGTGCCTGTAGTAGAGCCGTTAGACGATATTGTGTGCCCATATTGTTTTCTCATCTTTGCAATGTCATAAGCAGCCATCATGATGTCCCTTGGCAGCCTTTTCTCGCTTGGATTCAATGGCTTCACGCTGAGAACCACTCTATAAGCCTGCGGTGAAACCAACGCCGACGAATGAAGAATCTTCAGAAGACATTTAGGTAAATATCCGTTAAATAATGCCAGCTCCATATACGAAATAAGTTTTGTTTGCCTTACGAGCTTTGACAGTCCAGCGGTTTTCCTCAAACCTTGTATATCATGAACTGCTATACCGACAAGCAGGTTCATCAGTACCACTGTTACGAACATAAGGAATAATACATATGTTATCTGTGCGGAAAATTCTAGAAGCACTGGAGGATCGTTTCCATCTGGTTCGTTCAACAACAAGTCCAGGTTTAATTCGCCGATCATCATGGTTAGTACAGTGATGAAGCCCATAAATGGGTTCGCAAAAGATGAGGAATCAGGGAATATGACACAAAAGCTTATCGTGAAACCGATCAAAATACAAGAGTATGCCATGAGAAGTTTCGCGAATTCCTTTTGCACCTTTTGATACATAGCTACGTAGGTACCGAAGACTGGCAGCTGTCCAATCATCATCATAAGATTCGTCCATCCAGCAAGCACGGCAAACGCACCCACATGATTCTGCCAAGTGTACGTTATGTTTGTATAAATGTATGATATAAGAAAAACGCTTACAATAACAAACCATTCTATTATGTTCTCGGATTGCATCAGATATTGTTTGACCGTTGAATAGCCGGCTATACCGTAAACCTTTCTGAATATCTCGAATATCGTTATTCCTGCCAACACCCACCACTGCATCTCTATGACGAATGGATTTTTCCTCAGCAAGTCGCCCAAAATTGATTGTTTTTGGCATAGCTCTTGTTCCTGAATAGTCTCTTCCATATCCTTGCTCCCATTGTAGCAATTATGAGCCAACGCAGTTAAGACGTAAAGAGTAAGACATAAAACAAATATGAAGCTCAGGAACAATCGAGCCACGTAATATTTACGAATCTTCTCCCATTTAATGTAGAGAAATGCCGAGCATAATGGATGGAGTAACACCTCTTTTTGACCTTCATCTACAAACGTATTGAGGTAACTTATCTCCCGCGGATAGCAATGCTGGAGTATGCTGCGAAAGTCTAGTTCCAACTCTACTTCTCTATTGCTTGTTTGCGAGTGATGTAGAGTGATAGCACAATCGAGTTTCCTTGTAACCATGGCAAGAGAAGCGGGTGTCTTTCGAGCGATCACGTTGAGAGCTGAATTTCCTTTCTTCGACCGCGTTGTGACGTCAGCGCCGTGATAAATTAATGTCTCCACACACGCGGACAGTCCATCCAGTGCTGCTAGGTGTAGTGGAGTAAAACCGTATTCATCTTTTTGATTGACATTAGCACCCCAGCTTATTAACGTTTCAATAATATCACAAGCACTATCAGATTTGCCGATCGCAGCATGAAGAGGGGTCCTCATATCGAAATCCATGGAGTTGGGCTCGGCGTTTCCTTTCCGCAGTAATGACTCGACACACTCCAGGCTAGCTGATCGAGCAGCTAAATGTAGAGCTGTAAATCCGCGATGATTTTTCAAGCTGGCGTCAGCGCCTTTCGACAGGAGTAAATCGACGCAATCAGCAAAGCCGCCGTCAGCGGCTAAATGTAAGGCTGTCGACTCTCTATCGCCTACTCTAGTTCTAACGTTAGGATCGGCACCGGGCGTCTCTAATTGAATGGCGAGGCACTGTATCATTCCCAGGTCGGCGGCCAGGTGGATAGCGTTCGTACCGCCCGGCTCTATCAGATTGACGTCGACCCCGTGCGATATAAACAACTTCAGGCACTCAACGGAATTCGCACGCACGGCGCAATGCAGCAAACCACCTTCACAATTGACATACTTGACTGCCGCGTGGACGGACGCCCCACGACTGATTAGTAAATTAGCCACTTGCACTGAATTCCCGAACGCGGCACAATGGAGCGGCACGAAGCAACGGGGCATGTAATTGGGGTCCGCACCGCACGAGAGCAGATAGTTCGCGCAATCCGTGGAGCCGCTGAACGCCGCGGCATGGAGTGGCGAGAGGCCTAGCGCGTCGAAGTACAGCGGGTCCGCGCCGGTCTCTATGAGCGCGGGTAGCAGCTGATCGAGCTTGAGGAAGGCCGCCCAAAAGAGACACACGTTCCTTTCGGCCTCGGTGGCGTTCCGGAAGACGTTGACCGCGCCCTCGGTGGCGATTACGCCCGACTCCAGTTCGTCTAGCAGCCGGAGCCTGCCGCCGACCGCTCGCATCTGCTCGTGTGCGCTCTGACGTAACGAGTCGCCGCATATGTGCGCAGTTAGATCCAGGGGTGGCTCCTCGAAGCTGTCGTACATGTTAGGCGCACTCTCCGCTGGGGGGGAGGAGCCGGCGAGGACGTACTCCAGGTGCCCCGTGGAGGGGAAGGCCCTCTCGAGGGACTCGTCGTCGGGGGGCTGTTGGGCGCGCGCTGGGGAGCTGAGGGCGCGTGCGATGCGCCTCCGGTCCATGTTCCCGGGCGGTGCATCGTCAGTTTCCTGGTGATTTGGGGCGCGGCGCGAGAGCAGCCAGCGCCGTGACAGGAGGCTGCGCGCTGTGGGCATGCGGGCGGTCGACGCGTCACTGAGCGACGCCGCTATTGTCCGCCAATTGCGACGGGAAGACTGAATCGTGCGCACCTTTTTAAATTAGGCCGTCTACACATCGGCGAACGTCTGTCGTGCAACGTGTCGGTGGATCCGTCTCGTCAGACCACAGTTTAGAAATTAACTTTTGTTTTTTTTTTCTATTACTTGTCCTTTGGCTAATGATTGCACGAATGTTTAATTGCTTTATGTGATGACCGCACAAACCATTCATCCGTCAAAAATTGTATGATCAAAAATAGTTTTATAGACACAAATATAATGAGAAATATGAAACGTACATTAAAATCACAAAAACAAATGTCCGTACTTTCCTCTCTTCTCTCTTTCTGTGTGTACAAGTATTGTCGAGCGATTAAAAAACAAACAAATAACATGAATTACACTTATAATCAAAACACAACTTCTAATTATTTGAATCATAAAAGTATATATATTTAATCACAAAAGTGTTTCATATAATTTATTCGTCGATATATTATTACATTTGTGATTAAAAGCGAGGTTTATATGTTTTTACCGTGTGATTTTTTTTTATAATTTTTGGTCATTTTGGTCTTTCTTAAGTTTCATCATATAGAACTCAAATAGAGATAAGATTAAAATCATCTCTGTCTCCTCCATCAAGTCTTGCATAAACCTTAGGAAAAAAGTAATCAACGCCCGAACGGCACCCTTGTATCGCTTGCATTTGTTTACACTTCGGTAGGAGTGACGGTAGGAATTCACATTCAAATCATAACTGACAAATTAAATAATTTTAAGCGATCTACATTTTTCTATATAATTGTTTTTAGTACTGAGCGTTAAGACTCTTGCAAATTTTGACTGGACCACTGCAATGACAGTTGCAGTGTGAGCGAAGTTGCCAGCTAATTAATGGACACAGACAATATTAAGATATTGACAGATTTAAGAGTCTCGGGCCCACCGTCAATAACAATTATTATTACCTAAAATGGAATAAGTGTCCCGTATAGCGCTGGTTTTCAATCGCACCCTGCTCCCTAACTACCGAACTCCCGAATCCCGAACTAGTGATCATTTGTTATCAATTTACAATAAAAGGAGCTTGAAGTAAAAATTAAATTAAATTTACGAGGAAGAAGAGTCAATAATTAAATTAAATAAGTAAATATGAGCACTAATTCGTATAATTATATTAAATTATGGATACGTGAAGGGATGTAGATACCGGGTATTCGCGAAAATAACACTGTACAAAATCCATGCCAACGACGCCGTAGTTAAGTTTAAACAATAAAATAATGACAGCAATGTTTTTCATAGATGACAGTTGAAATTTCTTTCGTTTTAGTAAATACAATTCCAATGTTGTAAGAGCGTCGACGCAAATATTTAGCAAGAATTTTGTTCCCGACTTTCGATTGTACTCATTATTATTAGTCACTTATTATTATAAGAAAATATAATGGCAATTGTTATGTTACACTGCCACTTCCCACGCTTCTCGCTTTTAATCTTAAGAATCTGAACGGAAAAAAATACCATGAGGTTTGTACATTACGTTTGAAACGTTATACGTTTGGGGAAATCCCCAGACTTGACCTGGGAAAATCTAGAGAAACAATTGAAAACCGCATAATTTTCCCATCACCCCGTCCATTGTTTTAAAATGGTCCGTATTAATAACTTGACGAGTTTTATCAAAGAATTTAGTAAACGAGTTATAAAAGCTGATATTAATTCATCTGATATTAGTTTTTTTGGAAGTTTTTTGGTTTTACTTTTAACTTTGAACTGACACTTGCCCTTGGTGTAGTTGTTAGTGCTTCTGGCTGCAAAACCAAAGGTCGTGGTTTCGATTCGATTCCCACCCAGGACAAAATATTTGTACGATGAGCATAGGTATTTGTTCTGTGTCTGGGTGTTATATATCTATAGAAGTATGTATTTTAAAAATATGTAAGTATGTATATCAGTTGTCTGATTATCATAGTACAGGCTCTGCCTAGTTTGGGATCAGATGGCAAAGTGTGAAATGTCCCATGATATTATATTACCTTGTAATTGCGCGGAATTTCCACGGATTACACGTCTAGATATGTAACCGTAGATCAAACGTTTTAAAAGTCGCCTTGTCTAAAGTTTTTCGATAGGCGCATGTTCATTGGTGTTTTTAGGAAGTGAAGCGACGAAACGAGCAAATCATACGCCTAATGGTAAGCGACACGTCTGCCCATAATAACACCATCAGAACAGAACATGTTTGACTCTGCGCTGTGCTCGTCACATATTTAAGATTTTATATCTCTATGCCCATTAGTAACGCCGGCAATATTGCACTTCAAACCGGTACTCAGTAGTGCTTACGCGTTATAGCTTGGCGGTAGAATAACCAGCAATGCAGTGGTACCGACCTTAGCGGATTTTGCAAAGGATTTTTACCACTGAACAGTATCGTAATCATGACGTATCTAAATGTTACCACTATTTCGCCTTTGTTATTGTTTTATTCGTAATTAAGGAACCTGGTGACGTGGGCAGGCGATTAACATTACATATGGTCATTTCAGCAAAGTCAGTCAGTTTAGTTAGTATTCTGGACTAATTAAAAACAGTTTCAATCTCTTCTCGACTCGCGCTCATAGCGCAGTATTCAGTACGTCGTTATCCCCAGTACATTAGAAATTCTGCCATTCTTACTGGACACACATGAAGCAACGGTTTCTTTATGGGGTAGGAGAAGAACCAACAAGCGATTCACCTGGTGGTAAGCGATTACCACCGCTCATAGACACCACCCACCCTTTGAGGTGGGTGGGTCTCTTCTTGAAGGTTGGTATATCGTATCGGTCCAGAAATACCGCTGGCGACATCAGACGAGTTAGTTGTGCGTGGTAGAAAAGCGTACGGTTGTGGAATGACAGCCATCCAGGTGGTATGGATGGTATCTGGTCGCTTGTTGCGTAGTGCGGGGGTAGAACTCGGCATCCGGTATTAATCCAAACAATTCCCCATAGTAGTCTCTTCAATGTCAACTTCGCGATGGAGCAAGCCGATCGGAAAGAGCTTGGTCATCGAAGATTCGGGCAGCTTTGGATTACACATTAGGCGGGTTTTGCAAAATAGTTCATCTATTACAAGATCTAGTTCTCTCAAACAAATTATAATGCTAGGTTCCCGCAACTAAATCCAATCCTGGTAGACCCAACGATTACGAGGAACCACTTTTTTGTGTAACATAATGGAATTGCAATATCCGTATCCAGCGGAGCGATGAGCGAATTGATTCGGGATGCTCCGCCCAAGGTCGTGGGAGCATTGTTACACAATAGCCAGGTCGAACTTACAATGGCAGATGCGCTCATTTGGCGCACGGGTTTGAACACGCCTTCATCGGTTTAACCTGCACCGACGTATGAAACACATATTGTATTTAATTTATTGCCTTCGATACCGCCCTGGCTCTGAGCGTAGTGCCTCTGAGGCGAGAGGTTGCTAATACGTCTATTCAAACGGTGTCCCAAACAATTAATAATTATTATACTCAAATATAATTTATTTATTTGTTCAGTTATCCGTTTCACGTTTTTGAAACATATGTTAGTTTGGATAAAAATATTTCATGAATAGTTTGGAATGAAAGTGGAGGTACAATTTTTTATATTAATGACAAACATACGTATTTGTGTATAATAGCGATTGCCTAGTTATCAAACACTCAAAGGAGACTTTCTTCACAGACACACGCCTCCATTCATTGAATAATATAGTTTTTGACTGTAACATTTGTGATTTGACAAATCACCTTCTTGGAATTAATAGTATATCGTAATAGCTTATCTAATTTGATAAATTTTTATAAATAACACATAAAAGTTTCAGAATTCCGTCAATCTATTGAATATAAACTATAACTCTACCAAGCGTCCGTAAAAGGGAATATAGATTAGAAAGACATATTTTTATATATTTATCCTTCATGCACAAAGTCGTACAAATGCGGACTTATGCCAATGGAATAATCTGCCCATCAACCTTTAGTACAGAGAGGATTAGGTAGGTTAATTCTGTTCAGGCTTTTCGTGTGCGATAATTGGATGAATATAAGATTGTTCAAGCAGAGTTCTTGTCCAAGGACGCGCCGCCCGTGGGCTGTACTACCGCGCGACGTAAACTGGTTGATCGAAGTAAACGATCAAGGAAATGTCCAATTGAGAACACTAGAAGATCATGATCAATGTCTTGCTTCCACGCTGCACGTGTTTACTACTTCATTATTTTATGAAATGAAAATGTGGTTTGAGAGAACAGCGCTATACAGGGTATAGAACCAACTAAAAAGTTCCAAAATTTAGACCGTCTTTTATCTCTATGTGATGAGCAAAGCAAAGCTTAGTTTAGTTTTTAAATTGTTATATGTCCAGTGTGGCCATAATAATAATTATTTTTGTCACCGGGCGCACAACTTGCCTGTTTCTATATTTTTTTAAAACAAAAGAAATCTCTGTGGCATGTGTTGTACTAGCCAGAAGTATACAATAGACGTACCTGTTTCCCGATGTTTATTTATTTATTTACGCTTTATTGCAAAACCATGGGATCACAAGGGGCGGACTTAGACGTTCTCTTTCAGTCAACCCGGGACGTGGAGACAAATTATAGCAGGTGCAATTAAAAAATATTATATATTTGTAGTTCTTTTTTTTCTTTATTTATCAAAATAAAAGAATAAAATGAAAAACAGGAACGATTTAAACAAAACAAATTTATTAAAGTAATATACACTTGTCTTTTATGATAAATATAGCAGATACATACATTTTTAGATATAAATATATACATATACATACATATATAGGAAGATATATGGAAACTTATCAGTAAAAAATATTATCGGTCACCATTTTATCAAATGATGACATTCCGACAAGATTCAAATCGATACCTTATGTATTCCTTTTGTAATAATTAAAAATCACGTTTTAATGAAGCTCTGCTAGGAGCTCTTCTGTGATAATATTACCAACAAAGTTTTGTAATCAGTTATAGCTTACGAAACATTGGTATCAAATACGTTTTAATTTCTGTTTCACAACAGTATACGTAGTTATATTCGTATTGTGTGGCATTTTGCCACAAAGGATATCTCAAATGGCATGTTTCTGTGTTGACCATTATGAGTACAAACCCACAAATACTCGATAGTTCTTATATACAGCTACGTAAGTTGATATCAGTAAGCAATTCCACATTATCTAATAGCGCTAATTTAATTAACAATATATTTCTCAAAATCTAGTAATAAATCAATCTCATAGTGAGTAACATTTTCTCATTTCATCAAAATGTCAACGTTATCATTTTTAAATTTTAACCGATATTTTTTTTATCTGTGTAATAATTTACAAACGGAAGCAGCATCTTCATACTATCGGACATTCTTTTCGGTGATTATCAAATAGCGAATGACTTTAAAAAATGATATTATTAAAATGGTATGATAATTAATGGTATAAGCACTAATTCATTTGAAAATAACGTTTAAAATGAGTTACAAAGTATGGACGTAGGAAGGCAGATTCCGCTTAAAGTGAATAGCCAATTATTCTATTGCCAATCAGTAATTTCCAAGCATCATTATAATCCAGTTTGAAGAGTAACATTGGCAACATTGCTCTTGAAACCTTTAGAAACTTTTAGAAGATTACAACTATTATTTATTTGATTATCTATTTACACTTTATTGCAATACCTTACAGCTAGGAATTACAAAGGGCGGAATAAATGCCATTGGGCATTCCCTCCCAGTCAACCCGAGGCGTGGAGAGATTTTGCGGTAGGTGCAATAAAAAATAGAAATACATATCACTATATAGATAAAAATAATAAATACTTTATTTTATATAGATATAAAATATAATACACAAATATGAATGTGTACATATATACCAATAAATAATACACGTATGGAGAAGTTCAGAGGTAATCTTCTTCTTCTTCAAATGCCTCTCCACTACTGGAGGTTGGCTGTCAACTCAACGATTTTTTTTCTATCTTGCGCCAAACGAAACAGGTCTTCCACGTTGGCGATGCTTGTAGTTTTATATATATTGTAATATGTTTTATTCCATATTAAAGATACTTTTTTGCAATCCCTTTTGTGATAGTACCATTACGATGCCGGCTATTCTACCGATAAGCTTTAAACTCCGATGTGTTTTGCTTTTTTCGAGAATAGTGAAATTTTTGTCACAACTTTTATAGGTTAGAGGATACCTGCGATTTGATAAAGTTTATCCCCTTCAGTTGTACTAGCCTTGTTACAATGTACGGTAAAATAATGAAAGATTTACAAGTCATCCATATTATGAGGAAAAGTAAGACAAAGACAAATCTGAAATAAAACTATAAGTTTCCCTTAAAAAGTTGAAAAGTTAGGTTAGGTTCATTCAACGGGGAAATACAGCCACCATGCTTGGTACCATGCCTTGCGGATGGTCTAGGTTTAACTGATTTTAGGTTATGATTAGTGTAATGATAAAATAATGGTTGTTGTAAATAATATAATATTTTGTAAAAGAAAAAGAACTGTATGAGCATTTTTAATAATATATTAAGTTATACTTAGCTGAAATGTATTGTACAGTTTATCTATTTTATTAATTTTTCTATTCTTTAATGGCCATTTTAGATCGAAGGCTTCTTGTCTTGGTACAATAATATTTTTGCATCAAGCAACTTTATTGTTTCCACGCCACCAACTTTTATCTGTTTTTTATTATATCATGACATATTGTTTTTCTTTATTTTTAATTTTTTTGTTTTGAATAGTTCGATATTTTGGACACTCATATTTTACAATGGACAGTTTTTGTTTTCTCTTTTAATGTTGTACAACTGTAAATGTCGCTATTGCTTGTGTGAGGTATGAATCTAGAACTCTCTTTTTATTAAAAATGACGAATATAAAGAAGAAAACTTATGAAATAATTTTATCTAAAAAGCCGCTTTTATTGTTCAAGCTTGAGTTATTAGCCGAGGCAAGCCGAAGCAAGAAAGACGTTATAATAAAAGGTATTTCTCATTGAACTCATTAATTATATTATAAGCTAATAAAACAATGATATTTATTTTATCGGTTTCTATCAAAATTGAGTTACAACAAATCGGTTTTGTCGCAATTGTAAATCGTTATTATGGTACATACAATTAAAACCTTTTTAAATAACATACTATTGCAGGAAAATTGCTTTTTTACATTGAATATCTTTGGATATTTAGATAATATGGGATATTTGGCCCAAATTTGCATTTCAGAGAATGATTACTTAGACCAAAAATCGTGTATCCGTATAACGGCTAATTTAAAAGAAAGCCCAAGCTATTTTCCCGACGTATATTTACAGCTTTTTCTTTATTTGTTTTCATAAAGTATGTATATTTTTACGGTCAGTTTATAGTAGCCTGGCATTTGGTCACATTTTGGTATGCTTTACTTGAACAATAGTTGTAAAATAACTTTTAAATTTTAACTAGATTTAATAATATCCCTTGAAAAACTTTTATTTATTTTTTTTGATTCTGAGGACTAAATTTAAACGCTACGGAACTTATTATGAGTTCAAAACATATAAACTTCAAACAGAAAATATTGCAATAAGAGAATGCGGTTGTCGACCTCCTCATTCATTCTCCAATCACGACGAAAATGGCAATATAAATTTTACGATTGACACCCGTCTGGGTTTCATCCCTTTGGCGAGCTTATAACAAAACCGTAGCAATAACTCGCACACTATCGCCGTTTTCATTTTCGCAGAATCGTTAATGCGTCCGTGAAATAATTCCAAACTTGTTTGTAAAATTTTTCATGGTTACGGAAAAAAACCTCTCTACAAGTTTTATTTCTATAGAATTATCATAGTATATTTCTGTTTCTAATACTGTAAATGTTTCGTTTACGTTCAACGGAGTCAATGAACAGAGCTATAAGGGCTATCTTTTTTATCTTCATTTGAACAGAGCTAAAAGGAATAGGAATCTGACCTAAGTCTCAATGGTTTTGAAACGTCACTAGCGAAGGCTGACTTTACAACTCGCTTGTGTTCGAAAGGGTCTCTCTCGTCTGACTTACAGTTACCGAACTATATTGATTTAGAAATGTTACCATCGAACACTAATTGCACCATCACCATCTAAAGGCCATAGTCGATGCCTTTTGGGTGGGATGTATTTCGGGTTTCATCGCGATGTACGGCTTTAAGAGCGCTTTATGCTGCCTATACATTTGTTAGCAAATTTAGCAAAGCTAAGCCAATATACAATACACATGTCATTTTTTCAGAGTTTAGTCCAAAGAGTAATGAAAAATGTGTGATTAGTAAGTAAAAACTCAGCCACCTAGCAAAGAAACCAGAAGTCGGTTTTAACAAAAAATTGTAATAGTTTTAGTCTAGTTATAAACTATGTTCATGCCGCGTAATCCAAATCCGTTCTTAACCGTATTCTGTGTCCGAGTAACAAATATTCAGAAATGCAAACTTTAAGATATCATTAGGTTTTTTAGAAATTTCAATACATCTTTCGTGTACTAAACCGATGCATAAGGTTTGTATAGCGAAATTGAAAATTCATGTTCAATTTTAACTTATCGTTTGAAACGAAACAAAGCATTCGGAGAATAAGGCTTGCAAAATCTGTTATGCAAAAATTAGACCGAGTCGTTAGTGGGCTGGCGTTGTAAAAGCGAAAAAGAATTCTGAATGAATCATTTTAAAGTCAGGCAAAAAAGTCAGTTTTCCGAACTAAAAATGTTTCATGCCTTAAAGCTTAGTTTAAATTCCTCTATATCAAAATAAGTCTTCAAATTTATACGTATTGTAATTGAAACTAACAATGCATATTGAATTTTTATTATGATATCGTAATTATCATTATTAAGATAATGCGCCTACTTCTTATAGTAATAAATATTCATGTCAATAAACAAAAAAAAATGATACTTCCCTGGCCTAGTGTTTATTACTATACTATTTACCTACATCTTAACCTTTTAAAGATGTATATTTTGTGGCAAAAACCTCAGGTAGGCTGTGTGAGATATCACTTCAGATAATCCGTATATTTATTATAAAATTGTAGAGATTAATAAGGGCAAAGTGCTTGTGTGGGACACCACTTGCGTAGACATATTGCCAGCCTCTCATCTCGAAGGGTGCTTCTCTCAAGGCCGGGTGATAGCTGAATAAGGTAAGTTCGGAATTATTGTACGGAAGTAAAGAATCCGCATTCATTATCGTACTCCTGTAGAACAAAGAGCTAAATCAAGATTGAAATATAAAGATGTTATAAAAATAATAACAATAATATTATGGGACATCTTACACATTGCCATCTGATCCCAAACTAGGCAGAGCCTGTACTATGGTAACTGAACAACTGATATATATTTATTATACTTATATATTGTTAAATATATACTTATATAGATAATTAACACCCAGACATAGAACATACATCACACGAATATTTTTTCCTGCATAGGAATCGAACCCACGACCTTTGAAATATGAAAAAAGGATAATAAGATGCAGATGTAGTTACGCAGGCAGTAGTAGGAAATTCAGGCAGTAGTACAAAATGATTAATGACCTATTATATTATTATTATTTATTACCTATTTCCTCTATTTGCAATAGAGGAAATAGGTAATAAAGTAATAGACAAGAATAAGTTTTTGTTAGCAAATTTGGTTTAAGTACATTTCCTTCCCTAATACATTTGATTTCCTACAGTAATAAATATATATCGAAAATCTGAATGCCTACAGAAAATCGTTATAACAAATTAAACTAGTTATTTCACTGCATACGTTACTCGTTTTAAAGAAGAAGAGAACGTCGCTAAATATCACGCTAGGGTTCCTTAACCTTTGACACAATTAAACTGATCCTGTTATCTCTTACGTGTATATATTCTAAACAATATTTGTTTTTGTATTCGTTGCACTTTAAAACCGATTATACATATATAAACTGGTATATCAATGTGTAATATTTAAATTCAGTTTAGTTCAGGAACACATTCAATATTGTTTAATAATTAATTTCGGATTTTGCTAATTTCGGATTTTTTACTTCTTAGACTCCTAGAAAAGTTTACAAAACTAATGTAGTCATCAGTTTATTCCAACGGTGATTTTAGACCAATGTTTTTTAATGAATTGCCAGCGTCTTATTATAAGAAAGGGATTTAGGATTCAAAGGTTATAGATTTATTTATTTAGTTTTCTACAACTTTGTCTTCTATACTAACATTTTAGCCCAATGTGAAAATGTAGCCATTTATTTTTGTCTAGAGAAAATGTTTACTTTAAAAGTGGTAGTACCTCATTGCAGAGTCCGTTTAGGGTGCTGCCTCTGCATTGCCATTTATCCTACCGCTATAAGTAGTGTGTGAAAATTACTGGATTCCGGTTTGAAGGGTAATATGGGTGGTGTTAATAAATCATGGTACATAACTCATTTTTTACTTCAGACTCTCGCTTTCAAATCAATATCTCGCTTTTATATTCGTATTTAACTTTATTATTTTAATAAAGACGATCTGATACAAAATGAAAACACCGCGAGAAAAACGTTAAAGATTTTGAGGGAGAATATTGTGAACTTATCCAAGTTGATCAGAATACACTGCCTATATACACTACCATTCTTTCAGATGCTACTTTTTGCTTTTTATCTGAGTGTTGGACAACCAAAGAGTCGGATGAAAGAAGACTACACGTGGCAGAGATGCGAATGTTAAGATGGATGTGTGGAGTAACAAGA
>DWHO01001998.1:0-14119 GCA_018247575.1 Eurytides lysithous rurik | reverse complement strand
AATTAAGATCTCCTGCAATGAGCACGGATGGACCCAGGTCCAGAAGGGACTGAATGTCGGATCTAACGAGGGTTTTCATCGGCGAGAGATAGGCAGAGACAAGTACAAGCAGCCTGTGGCCGGTGAGCGCTATTCTGCTGGCTGACGCCTCAATGAAGGCTAGTTCAGGCACGTCGAAGGAAGTGCACTGTAGGGATTTTTTGTAGTAAATTAAGGTGCCGCCGAGACAGTTGGTTAGCCTGTAGTTGCGGATAAGGTTGTAGCTAGCAATGTTGGGATCGCGATTGGAGGGTTTTAGAAAAGATTCCTGTATGAGCAGGATATCTATATTATGTTCGCGGATGAAGTTTGCGATTTCTGCCTTTTGGCTCCTCATGCCGTCTGCGTTGTAATACGCGACAACTAGAGATCTGGGTTTGACTCTACCTTTTATCGTTACTTTTTTTAAGCCGTTATGTACGAGTTACAGTAACGGACTGTGGTGTGTGGGTTAATTATTATTATTTATTTGGCCGTGAACTACCAGATGGCGTCTACGAGCGTCATCTGTTTAATGATGGCCCCCAGCCGGTGTTGGGGGGTGGGTGCGGTGCGGATTTTATAGGCGAGGGCCTTAAGTTCGCTGATGTTAATTTTGATCAGGAGACCACCTGCGGATGGATTGAACGACGCGGCGGGTATGTACGCGGCGGCGGGAGGTGCGATGGGTGCTTTGGCGGCGATGTGCGGCGCGGCAGCTACGGGCACAGCGGTGGTGGGCGGGGTGGAGAAGACCGCGGCCTTAGATGGCGCGGGCTGTGTTGGCCGGGAGGCGGCGACACGTGGTTGCGGCGCCACGGGTTTAACCCATGCGCTTACGGCGGGCACGGGTGCTGGGACGTAATGAGGTGCGGGCGCGGTTTTTGGGAGCGCGGGTGTGGGTTTACGGGCGCGTGTTTGGCGCTTCGGTGCGCATTCACAGCCACGGTAGCTGGCTGGGTGGCCTACCTTTTTGCAAAGGACATAGGACGGTGGTTCCGGTGTGTCCTTGGGACGCGGGCATTCGGTTGAGCCGTGATCCCCGGTGCATTTTACGTACCTAGGGTGGGCGTTGCAATTACGCGAAGCGTGGCCCCAGAGTTGGCATCTGTGGCACTGAGATGAGATGCCGTTGCGGCGCGGCTGTTCCATGTTAATGCCGGAAAGGTGGCAAACAGTTTTTAAGTTGAAGATGGCTTTTCCCTCGGGGGTCAGGTCCAACTCAGTCATTACGAGATCCAAGGGGATCTTGTCGCGAGGGTGGAGAATGCGGCGGACGCTGCACACGGGGTAGCCCTGGGCTAGGATGTCGGAGTGGACTTCTTCAACATCCAGCTCTTTCGGGATGCCTCTATATTTCTGTCCTCTGGAAGGAAGTACGTACGGAAACCTACGCCGCGTTTGCGTAGGTATTTGGTCAGTTTTCTGTATTCGTCCACCGTTTGGACGTTGATACGGAAGCCTTGTCCGGTGTTCTTTGACCAGACGTTATCAAATTTTTCACGTTCGAGCCAGACGCTGATCTGGCTCCACCTGCCTTTTTGTTGTAGGATGACCGGCGGTGGGGCTTTTGCCTTTTGCTCGGCCATGAAGGTGCTATCCGTCAGCGTCTTGGCCGCTTTCGGAGCGCGAGGCTCCGCCTTAGGGGCGGAGCCTTGATTAGTTGGCGTTGGCGAGGTGGTGCCAGACTCAGGGTCTGACTCGATTGCTGGACGTTTTTTGCCCTTTTTTCTGCCGACTACAACAGTGAAGCCGTCGTTGTCGGGTTCGCGAGATGGTCCGGGGGTCGGTTCGACCTCCATGTCCGATTCGGTATCGGAGTTGGAGGAGAGCGAGGATGTGGGACGATTAAGCGCTGAAGGCGCGGGGGACGGCGCAAAGGGAGCGGAACGTTGCACAGAAGGCGCGGGTGCGTAAAATAGGCCTCTCCACCTAACGGCGGGGAGGTGTGTGCCTAAGAAAATGTTACAATCCGGCACTTGTTAGGCGCCGGGTGTGTAATAGCTAGCTGCCGCCTAATGCGACAAGCATGGAAACACAAAACAATAGCCGCCGCCGCAAAGGGCGAGATGTGTGTACGATTTTACTTACGTGACAGGAAACACTAAACTACACGAACAAGAAACCGATCAAGCCAGACCGCCGGGAATACAACCAGTAAGCCGGGCAAGTTCTTCTTTCTTGCTGGTCTTGAATCTTCCGTGTGTCACTTCACTCATACTTGGGGACAGAATGCACGCAAGCACAGGGACCGCCGCCCGAGCAATGAGACTTACAGTAGACACACACACACAATATCACAGAGTATGCACTGGGCGCGGGATGGCTTTTGCTTCTGCATTCGCAACAACACAAATACTAAATGTCCGGCCCGAACTAGAGCGCGAGTCGAACTGCCAAACGGCGAGAGTTTCGAGCCTTTTATACAGGTGGCATAACAAGCTGAGTAGTGGAGAGTGGGGATATCGAACGGTGCGCTCGGTGGCGCACCTGTTTGTGCACCTGTTGTTTACAATATTCTTGCCAGGTGCGTTTGATGACGCAAGCGCCGTCATACACATGTCATTTGTTTTCAATAATTGTGATATTCAGTTAGGTCTCTCGCGCTACCTACCGAAAATTGGCAGGAACATTCTGGACAACCCAATAGTATCCGATTCTTTACAGTATACAGTGTACACATTTAGAAGATGGCTTTATAAGGACCCATGTTCTAAATGTGTATCTATGTAACGGTCTATAAGGACAATAGTTCTTATCGACCCATCTCATAAATGTCGACCTGTTACTAAACATGTTACTGTGCGACTTCTTAAAATTTAACTAGCTTTTTCCTATTGACAATGAAATTTTTTCATCGCGAATTTTTCATTACACTCATTCTTCTTTTGTTATTTGGCATTTTACATTGCATATACCTTATACAAGAAATACCAAATCGTAATATATTATAAAGATAGTATTAAACGAACGTGTTCATGGGTATTGCAAAAACTTATATTTATCAATTACTGCTGACGAGCCAATGCCTTGACCTTTAGCCAAGGTTTTGTTAAGTTTCGTCCAACTATTTTATATCGGACATTTTCCAAGTGAAGTAAACAAAATAACCGCACCACTTTGTATAACGAAACATATTTATTAATCTTATACGCAGTTATTAAACAAATATTTTAAGAGTTCAATATAAAACGCCTTATTTATCATGGTGGTTTACTTTTTAAAAGATTTACGAAACTGTTTATCCGTCAAAATATTTATATGATAAAGAAATTGTCCATGTATTATATGAATATTATCAACTAACATCGTAAGGAAATTTGATTTGAGATACAGATTAAAACGAACTAATATGAGCTATTTCATTATGTCCTTTCAGCAGTCCACCTGGGGAGGAGTACTACAACGTTGTAAGGTATAGGTACTACTACCAAGCAGTGATGCCGTGCTTTAAAGTGTCCGGCTGATAGGCTGCGACGGCAATAATTATCGGGTATAGAGATATGAAATTATGTACATCTGAGCAACAAGTGTAGTGCAGAGTCGACCAGTTCAAAACACTGACTGACACTATGACTCATGGTCAAATGTATCGCTCCAATCAAGCACCGATACTCTTTGTCAATAAGTTCCTTAAAAATTCTTGGTCATTAATATTTGTATGATATTGATTGTATTATGAAACTTTACTAAATGCAAACAAATGATTTTTTTAAGAATTATGGACAATGTTATTCTCATTACTAACTTAAGTCAGAAAGTATTTCCATATTAATACATTTTCGTCATCTGTCATCTGCCATTACCACTTCCATGTGCATGTTTCTCTACGCCGACAAGAAAAGAAAACATGAAAGGCGAATACTAAATTACAAGTATGTTTATGAAACAATGAAGAATGTAATGGAAGAAAAAGAGCTGCATTATCGCCAGCCAAAGGATAATAAAACAGATACCAACAGAATATTAAGCAATTCATTGTACCCATTTTAGAACAATTTTTTTTATTAGTCCTTAAAGAACACAAATCGTAGCGTGCTTACATCAAATAAATCTTTCTTGGTGCAATCTGTTACATACTGATGTGGATACAATATATATGTGAATGAAATAGAAGTGCTTCTTAGCAATTCTGTCTTAATAATTCACACTTCTTAAGGAAATTAAATAATATTTTACTTAATCCAGAAAAAAGACTATTATCACCTAAACAAATTAAGTCTAATGCACAAAAATGTGAAGACATTTTATAAAATAAAATAAAAACTTTTTTTCTTTGGCAATTAAGTAACGTAATTGTGTAAAAGATGAAATAAATCATTTTTAAATTCTTAATCTGTACCTACCGAGTTCTAAAACGATTCAAAGCCACCAAAACCACTCCTTTGATCGGGTCGAGATGTATTAATCTTGCTCTTTCCATCGCATTAAAGGATCAATCTTCAAAAGCGAGACTATTAATTGAAATACTTATTTGCAAATTAATTAAATAATTATTTCTGAAAGCTAAACAAAACTCAAAAGATTTATTCAGTAAAGACTGATGCGGTGGATAGATTTTGTGTTTAAAGCCCGTTCGTATCCACTTTAAACGCTGTTTTTATGTGGATCATTATAAAAATTGAAAGCGTCAAAGTGTCAAAGAAGACATTAAATCAAATCAGGCAAACAGTGATTTTTGCTCATATTAAAACAAATCCCTAAAATATAACATTTGCCGAGTTTCTTTCGGCTGTTCTTCTCAGGACTGATGCATTTTTAACCAAACAGATAGTAGAATCAAAACGTCAAAAAGTGATTGTAAACCAATCCGACTTTGAATAAAGAATTTTTGACTTTGACTTTAATAACAAATTGCCACAGCGCCTAATCCGCAGCAAATGGTTTTTAGTATAAGGTACTTTTCAGGTAGAGTACTGAGGTTTAAATACACTGTCAGTTATAGTATGATACAACTAACATGAAGAAGAATTCTTTTGATTATTACCAATTGATAATCCTACGTTGGAGAACTTCGCGCCATTTAGAAGCATACACACTCACACTCAGCAATCATTTTTGATATACTTAGCGTACTCAAATTATTTTTAACTTTACAGAAACAGCGCGTTGTGTGTGAACTTTTTTTTATCAACCCTATGGAAAAAAACGATGCGTAATTTACGTTCTATGAATATTATCATCGATTCCATTAACTTATTTATGGGTACGGTTAAACGAGTGCTATTAATATTTCGTGTTCAACTTCAATTTAACTTGAGTACAATATTAGTGCCAAAAACATGTTATCACCACTACCCAAATAGGTCAGTTTTCTTCAAAAGTATTAGAATGTTGAACATTTACACCGAATACCTGTAGCACGGCTGGCGTCTAGCCAAGGCCTTGCTACGCCTTATCGGTCCGGTTTATTTGACATTTACAAGCATTCTCTATGAAATATCCCCTTACCTTACATTGTGACAACTTTATGAGTTTATTTAATGTTGATTTAAAAGTATTACGAACACTAAACATACACAGAAGATATAAACGTACATGGTCGTTTATATCTTCTGTGTATGTTACGCTTCATTGCTCCAGCTGCAGAATGGGCTGGCTCGAACCGCATGAGTACCACGACCACATAAAAAACCGGCATAAAGTGAAAGTATTTGTGCTTCAGCGTTTCGTCCGGTGATTGAGGTGGCCGGTGGCCCATCCCCTTCCCTCCTCCTTCCTTTTGTTGCCGCTCCCTTCCCTTTCCACTCAAAAAATGTCCACCTTAAAGGCGGGCAGCGCATTTACTAAATGTTCGACATTTCAAATGTCCCTGGGCAGTGGTCATTGCTTCTCATCAGGTGAACCGCTTGCTAGTTTGCCCGCTTACTTCGTAAAAAATAAATCTGCGACGTAGGTATGGTGCTCTGAATTTCTTATATATGTGCAGAACTTGCTTGACTCTCCCAGCTGCCAAAAGTCTATTGTTACAGACCTTCTCTAAAGAAGTAGGAAAGATTTTGATTACTTAATCAGTTAAGTAGTTGCTAATGACTTAAGTACAAATTGCATAACGCAAAACTTAAATATTTATCTAACATGTCAAATTTGTATGCGTTTTATTAAAAACTAAATTCTCATTTAAAATCGACATCATAATGACATATCTTTGCTTGGTCGTAATACGGTAATAATATAAGTAGTTAAAATAACGCCTAGATTCATTTAATGCACCGCTGTTTTTACAACAAATTTTTATATTTGCTAGATTATGGTACAGTTAAAATGTTCTAAACGTATATCCATTGTTCATAAATTTTACCTTCTAACGTTTTTACCAAATCTCATTTAAACCTGGTACTTTATTCACCGCTGGCACTTTTTTTTGTACACTTAACTACATTCACATTAGAATGTTAATTTTGAGCATTATGCCACGAAGGATTTATTTGTAGTAAGCACGCCAAGTTTAACGTTCTTTTAGGAATGGATTAGAAAATTGGATAGTAAAACATGACTTCACTGGTTTATCACGCAATATCACTTTCAATAATATGTTTTTTAAATTTATTTTCAACAACAATAATGTATAATTAAAGATCAGACACTACTCGTGTTTTTTAAATTGTACAACAGTATTTCTTTTGGAAGATGTTTTTAAATGCAAGGAAATACTTATGAAGGGGGCGAAACATTAAAATTATCGGAATATGTGAATATATGAAAAACAAGTTTATTCTTTTCTTCTAATTAGTTGTTTGTAAAAATATAAGTATTAGTACTGAGCATTCTGAATAATATAGTGAATGAGTAATTGTAATCACTCTCTAATCTCAAATTATGTAATTTATTGTTTAAAGTCTGGCGTTAAGAACAGAACAAGGCTAGCGTTTTTAGACATGTGCGCTGATTGGATGGATATTGACAATATTCTTCTAAATATACCGCATTCCACATTGCGTATTAAGGAGTACCAGTGTAAATATAAAGTGTATGTGTTTTTTTTAAGGTTTAGGCTGACAAACGAGCAAGCGGCTCACCTGATGGTAAGTGATCACCGCAGCCCATGGACAGTTGCAGCATTACAGAACTAGCAAATGCGTTGCCAGCCTCTAAGGAGGGTAATTTTTGAAACAGGGAGGAAGGAAAGAGGGGGGAGGGGGTAATAAGGGGGACTCCTCGGGAATGGAGAAAGAGGTAGGGAGGGAAATACGAGGGGAGGAAGGAAAGGGAGAGGGATGGGCCTCCGGCCACCTCACTCACCGGACGAAACGCAGAAGCAAAAACACTTCCACTTTACGCTGATTTTCTGTGAGGTCGTGGTACTTAACCGGTTCGAACTGGTCCATTCAGCAGGAGCTGCTGAACAGCTATACCACCGCATTTTTTTTATAACAAAACGTCTTTAATACTCATATTTCTAAAAGCTCACTTACCTTGAAGAGCGACATCGTGGATTTTTGGTTCAATAATGATTATTGTGGATGCTCGCCTCACTGAATAGTTTTATATCTTTAAGTTTTTCGACGTTTCGATACAGCGTGATCATATTAAACCTACCCCACATACAGCTGATGTGAAGCATCGCCTGAGGAAGTCTGTACTTTACGATTTAGGACCAATCCAATGAATATATTTTTTTTTTATGAAATTAAGTGATGACATGAGCAATCTGTAATATTAAGTGCACACCGGTCCATAACAACACAATATTACCGAGAACGTACTTAGCTCTGTACTGCACTCATCGACCTGAGATTGTACATCTCTATGCCCGGTAATGATTGGCAACATTGCCCTAAAACGGGACACAGTACGACGGCCGTTTCATAACTACCCGTTTTTTAAAAGCATTGATATCATTGGCCGAAAATATATAGACGGACGTTTTGAGCAATTTTAAGCGGCACAAAAAAATAGCATTCTTTTGTTTTTTTTTCTCATTTGTCAGTTAAAGCGTGACACTCAGTGAAAGCGAATGAAAAAAAAAATTTCCATTTAAACAACTTAAAGTTAAATTTTTTCGAATTAAAGACTTATATGTACATTTAATTGAATCTAAAACTAAGTTTTTATTTCTAAGAATATTTTACTTGAAATACAATTTATGTTAAATTAATCCGTAGTTTATAATCTCCACTATTACACACACTTTATAATAAAATATGGGACTAATTGTAGAAGCAACATACTTAAATCACATGTTAAAGTTCTTACTTTCAAATATTGCAAAAATAGTTTACGAATACAAACTTCAATACTAATATCCCAAATTACAAACAAATATCCCATATGCCTGTAATAATTGTAAACGTCCCATAAACCGAGCCGATAACGCGTAGCAAAGCCTTGGCTAGATGCCGATTGGCATCGCCCATTGGGCTACAGGTGCCCGTTGTGAACGTACTACATTCTTTTGTTTTAAGAGGAACCGACATGTAAGGTTAGAAGACCACAAGTTACGTCTAGTACAATGCAGCAGATTCAATAGTATTGAAATGTTAATATTATTAAATATGTTGTTATTCCTTGGAAAAATCAATAAAAATGTATGTACATATAATAATAATAATGTCCTTCCTCCCTACCGATTCCAGCCACGGCGGCCAGACTACAAGAGATCAGCCAAGTGCGCAGGATATATCATATTTTAGTGCACAAGCGTTTGCGCAGACTCAGGTGCACTCACTCTTCCTTTTACTCTCATAGCCCGATGGGACGCATAACCGACACGACCGGAGAGAGATAAGGCGCAGAGGCAGTGACATTAAACCGACCTCTTAATAACGACTTTTCCAAGCCACCGCTAGATGGCGTCGACAAGAAGCTAGGACCGACTTTTAACATGCCCGTCCGACGCATGGATCATCTTACTTTTCAGTCAATCGGGTGATCAGCCCGTAATGCCCTAATACAACTAAAAAACAACAACACAAAGTCATTGCCTCCGCGGGATTCGAACCCACGACCGTAAAACGTGACGACGTTGTAAAACGTGAACCTATACCACTAGGCCATGGAGGCAGTGGAAGTATGTACATATACACTACAAATAACAGACAGAATGGAAACTGCGTGCCATACGTAAAATAATGTATAAAATTATACCACTATTGTTGAATAATTCGAAAATATCTTTTTTGCCACCTTACGTGCAATCAAAATGTTTTGAAATTTGAACTGTCATATATGACAATATAAGCTTCTTCCCGTCCTTAAATTAACTGTTGCTAGTGCCACTCAAAAAATAAAAGACAAAAGCACTATTATTTAATTATGAATCATACTCAATTCAAATGTTATTCATAAAATAGAACATATCGACATAAGTGGAGATGAACTCATTACAATATCCAATTTATTACAACGCGCTAACATTCGATTAAGCTTAAAGTATAACTTATAAATACCGTTATGTTATTTTGAGCGAGAGTACTTCAAAAGTGACATATTTAATCGACTTAAAAAAAGAAGGAGGTTCTCAATTCGACTGTATTTTTTATGTAACATACATAATCTCATTGCTTTTATTGGGTGTATCGATTTTGATGATTCTTATTATATTTAAAAGCTAGTGGTCACAACAGTCCCATCAAATTTTGCTTAAACTTATATAGGACAGTTCTAATACCATATTAATTTTAGCGAAATTTGATGAGTCGTTAAATTCTCCCTAATTATGCGTATTTTTGTTGTAAACAATATATCGCAAGTCTTTCTCAGAAGGTTAAGGTTTCCTCAGAAATAGAAGAGAAGAATTCAAGAAATATCATTCTAACTGCACTTTGTATTGCGAACATGCGCTTAAAACTAAGTAGGATTTGTATGAAGTCGGTTAATACATTTTGTAAAAAATCTAAATTATTTTCTTGGCCGGTTATTGATGAGCTATAATTTCATACCCAACAAAAAATTGCTCTAAATGTTTGTAATTTATATTCGAAATTACAAAGATTTATCACAAACATAAAATGGAGATCGATTATTTACGTTAATTATTGTATTAATATACAGCTTCCACTAACCATTGTGGAACCGTAATGAACATTTTGCTGTTTATTCGTTTTTCCTCTTTCGAAGTCTTTTGTGCATTTTTTTTTAATAACGGCACTGTAATATTTCAAAATAGTGCATAATTTTTGCATATATCATTAAAAAACGACGTAAAAAATGTTAGTTCGGCCGCATTCTTAATTTATGCGCAACTAAATAAATCGAAATATACAACCAATAAATTCCAAGAAGCCCCAACATAAATAACATAACAAAAACCATGAATTGACATACGGTTCATAAAGTATGTGCGTTATGATAACCTTTTTCTTAGGGATAAACCGCTCTGAATAAAAATACAGAAAAGAGATTCATGATTCCAATTCGTGCTTGAATACCAATATTCAGCGTGGATACATATATTTTGTGATTATTATTTTATAAAGACGCTCATAGCAAAGATACTGTAAGCTCTGTTGTGAAAAATGGTAATAAAGTAATGTTGAAAGTCATCACTAACAGTAAACATATTTTTTCTGGATTGTAACACCGACTGATTTGATTTAAGATCTGAACGACTGCACATTTTCACATTTTATATATTTTATATAATTGAAATGTTTTTCATTTCATCGGCGGAAAAGTAATCATTAAGGAAATCCTTAACCAATTTTAACGTATTATTTCATTATATGTTATACATATATGTATATAACTTCATTATATGTATAACATATAATGAAATATACCTATAAGTTTAAAGGACTTTTCTATCGCATATAGAAATTACTGACTTGAAAGATTACGTCCTCTTTTTTCCGACTTAAAATTCTTCCAAAAAAGAGAAAAATGTTGTTTCTAGTCAGCACATCGTTAGGTGAACCTAACCGAGTAAAAATGTGTTTTAATTTGCAACAATTAAAGTTTTAGTGTATTAAGGTAATGTTTTTTTCTTAACGCGATAAAGATGACTTAACGATATGAAATGTTAGGTCGTGAAAGTGCAATGTGGTAAGTCAGGATTGGTTTAGCTTATCTACGTTAGAGGTTCGATAGGCCGGATGGATAGGTTAGCTTTGGCCTTGTAAATGATTGCCATTGTAAATAAATTCAGGAATTTATTCTGCTAAGCAAGATAAAGAACGATTCTATAAATATAACTGCATTATATTCAATCGAACTTTCCGTTTGTTAAACCAGTTTGCAATAGTTTGGTTTTATTGCATTATAGAAGTTATAAAAAATAATCATTGCGATTGTTGACAAAAAAATATAGCAAATAGTATTTAGGACAAAGAGTGATGAAGGTTTATTAACAAATCGGTTTATTAAAAGACGGCACGACAACAGCGGCGTATATTTTTAATATTTGAAACGTCTTTGTGTATGCATACAAATACATATATTTTTAAACATATGAAGTTACTAGCCCAATTACCCTCAAACCTCCTCAAACAGCCCGACGGAATCGAATTATATTTTAGTCCAATTTATGCAGGAGCTGTAAACAACATTTTGAAATATTGCAGTGCCGTTATACTTGCTCGTTCCAATTAATTAATTATAGGATCAAAAGCTGGCGGCTAAACTAAACATTTTCTGACGAAATTTAGACTGTATCCTTGTTTAAATAGCTTCTGGAATCATTCTACTAAGTTTCCTTTTGCCTGGATTTATGGCTTATATGATTTTATTCTAGTAGTTGGCGCAATATATATTTTAAATTAATATATAATATGATGATAATACACGTACAGTTTACACTTTAGTTATGCTAATGGCATCTTATAAGCTGTTGATTGATAGTTGGGTATATAATTGAGTGTCATTATATAATTTAAGACAATTTGAAAGCTTTATCCTCATCCGTGACCTTACAATGGTAGGGTCTATCCAACTCCACATTTTGGGTTCGGTGCCCGATGAGGCTTTTTCAAAACCGCATAGGCTAAAAGCAAAAACATCACTTCAACATAAGAAAGACCATATACAAGCTATCAACGTCATAAAACTTGAAATATTATAACCTTATTTTGTTATTTTCAACAGGTTTTAAATTTGACAAAAGTTAAAGTCAAAATTCTTCATTAAAAAATGGGTTGATTCACGATGACATTATAACTTCTGATGATTTTACTGCCTGTTCGGAGAAAATACCTCTGCCTTTAGAAGAACAGGCAAAAGAAACTCAGCGGGACTTTAACTCTCTTTTTTTTTCAATTTACGTTGACAATTTTTATAATTTGCATTTTGAAAGAGCGTGGAGGCGATTACATTATTCCTATGGTGTGCATCTTCAATGAAATCATTTACTGTATTAAAATAATCATTCACATTTTTTTTTATTTGGCAATAGGAGCTTTCTGGACGTTTTCTGGAATCCTATTGTACAAATGTATACATTGCCCATAAGAGAGAGAGAGAGAGAGAGATATGTCCAGTCTTAAGTAAAACAAACTTGTTTTTATTCCTAGTGTCAATGTTATGCACTGCACTTCCTGTGAAAGTCATTAATATTTTTGTGAAAGTACATAAGATTTTCATACACGTATTGAGAAACGACAGTCAATATTTTAACATTTTTTAAATTTTTCTCTTTATGACACTCTTGTATTAAGCCCCTAGATAACACGAATAGCCCTCTTCTGCAGTACGAAAGTCGTATTTATAGCAGCTGCATTACCCCACGGTAGTATGCTATAAGACATAATGCTATGAAAATAGTTTAAATAAACTATGCGAGCTGTTTCTGCATCTGCGATACATCTAATTTTCTTGATCGCGAACGCTGAAACATTTTTTTAAAAAAATACGTTAAATAGCATTTAAAACAAATTTACCTTGGCCTTTTTTTGTGATAATAAACATCGTAATAAGTTAATTACGATGTTTATTATCACAACAAGCAAGTTTATTTTTAACTATTTCGTGAAAAGATATTATATTAGCAACAATTTCATTTAGGAGTCAATGTGAATATCTGGAGTCATTTATATCATTTTCTTTATTTTACCTATTTAAAAATTTTTGTTTCTGCAAATTTCTTTTGATTACTTTCGAACAATATTCACTATTACCCTTGATTTGAAATGTATGGAAGTTTTAGTAACCATATCTATTAACTGTCGGCTAACGTCAGATTAAAATGTCTATTTGCAATGTTTTGTTTGTTATATTCTTATTCGTATATTGATCAATAACATCAATAAAAATATATTTTAAACTGTATCAAAAAAGTTCACATGAGATATGACTCTTGACATTCGATTGGATATAGTAATGAATTGGATATCATTTCTTGATAGTAAAAAAATGTGTTGTTACGGGACTAACTATAACGGAACTAACTTTGCCCTAATCAGTTTCGAGTTCCCTAGTGAAAATTAATGGATGTCTCACATAACCACCGTTTCAATCTTTTTATTTATTTAAGTAAGTGCTACTTGGTAGTTAATGCAATTTCTGTTTTTAATTTAGACAACATAATAAGAAAAGCAGAAGGGACTTCTTTGTTCTTGGTGTGTTTTAAACCGGATAGTTGAAATATAAAGTCCAATAAGGAACGCCAGAGCAAACCAATTAAATCCTCCGAGGAAATAACACAGGGCCCGTTGCTTCCACGAAACTTGTTTATCTGTTAAGTCGACGTTTAATAAATTAAGATGAATACTTTCACAATTTTATAATCATCCATTTCCATTATTACGTTTATAAGTAAATCTTTCATCTATTTTCTTATTCGAACTTAAATTAATAATTTACGAGAGAATTTTTTGAATAATGTATTAAAAATATTTTGTATGGGTATAATGAACTTTGTGAACAAAGTTTAATATACCCCTATACAATTCGTAGATCCAATACACCTCAGAAAACTGACTATCATAATGTTACAATGACCCTAAGCGTAATTCGTGAGTGCCGTCACTACTAATATAATACAAAAATAAGATTACCAGTGAGATCAAATAATTAAAAAGCTTATATTGATTCAGCTAAAAATAGTTCAAAGGTATTTAAGTAAAACTTTAAAAAAATAGGTTTATTTTAAAAACGTGTTGTGCTTCTTTTTACAAATGCGACAACAACCTCGCAGGTTACAGTGGAATGAATTGTGACCCTTACGAAA
>DWHO01001997.1:0-14121 GCA_018247575.1 Eurytides lysithous rurik | reverse complement strand
TATTTAAACCTTGCCAACGCTTCTGTTTATTGCTACTGCGAGATAAAGGTTAATCTACTTCGCTCTCGCATTCGTATTGATACATGTGCAAAAACCATACTCATTGGTTGACGCTCCGTTGTTGCGTAAAAATTGAACAATCTAACAAAAACACCTCCGCACGTGTTAGATTTAGCAATGATAAGCATACTAATAACTAAATAAGGAAACGTAAATTTTGTGATTGATTATAACTTGCATAATTTTAACTAACGATTTTGACTTTCAATATATTGTACTGCTGTAAAATGTGAGGCACAGGGCGGCAACGCAAGTCCCTGGAAGTTGCAAATGTCCATGGGCGGCGTGGTCGCTTACCACCCAGTGAAACGCTTGCTCGTTTGCCCGCCTAATCCAAAAACATGTACAGATTATAACTCTACCCATCAACATTACGCAATAATACATAGGAAATTGTCTAAAAAATCGTTAAAAATGCTCTTTAAACTGCAACACGACTCTACGACTGTAGAGTCGACGGTACAATCTAGTAGTGTAGATTGTACCGTCAACAAGAAAAGGTTAAGGTTATGCTTACGCGCTAAGCCAGCCACGAACCGCCCGATATTGACTTTAATCGTTCGCGTTATCCGACGTCGCCTTCGGTGCCGCGACCCACATAACGACTGTTTAGCGCCGATCCATTGTTTTGCTAACGGTCCTCAGACGTCAGTCGTCGCCTTATAGCCCGCTGAAGTTATCTCTAAATACACTATTACTACATCTATCGGCTTTGGCTGATCTCTTGTAGATTGACCGCCGTAACCGAAATCGATCGGGGGAGGACGTTATCTATCAGATAACATTTTATTGTATACACAAATTACCGAATAGGATTCAATTATGGATTACAAGCGGTTAATTTTGATTTCACATTTGTTACGTTTGATTTGATGATTCAGACGCTGAGTGTCATAAACGTTGTATAGTTGAAAAAAAAAAACTATTGCCTGAAGGATGGCGTTCTCATGCTACAATCTTAACTGTCCCATAAAACTTGTCTATTCGACGTGATCAGGCATATACACTAATACTAATACGTATCATGTTTTGTTTCGTCGCGTGACTAGCTTTAAATGGTGCTTTAAAATACAATCATCGTAAAATGCCAATTCCAATGTTACAAAAACTTAAACTGAATAAACTCTCAAATTTTAAGCTAAATTAGCAGGTGTGAAACTCTAAAAATTTATAATCTTTTATAGATTAGAGCACTCTGTACCATTTAATTTTCGTGAATTGAGACCTCATTCTTCACCCCGGCGATATAAGATTAGAGGTAAACAAAAATGCGTGCCAGAGCCGGGGCCCGCGGCCATTGCACTTGACGATTGCGCCGGCACATTCCTCACGCACTCCTTTTTATACAACACCACAGGTATCAACCGACCACTCTAAGAGGAACCTCTGGCTTCCTTTATTCAATAGAGCACGTACTGAGGGTGGAACGGAACGGGGGCTCCATCAACACTGGCCATCCCTTTAATGGCACATATCTCTATCTTTAATTTTTAACTATTACGTCCACGCAACGTGCCGGATCCGTGTGTGCGGCGACTCCTCACTTCACACCCTGCGTAGCAGCGTTACAAGTCGGTCAATATTTACGCGTCAAACGCCACTTATTTGTCCAATTGATTTATGACGCCTTTTGGAGAATTCGAGGGCTTGGTCGAACTTGTTAGCGGGCGGGCTCGAATTGGTCGATTTTCAATTGCCCGCACCTTATTGGTGCCCGTTCAGCTGTTCAGGGTAATACAACGCGCTTAAAAGGTGTCGAGAGTTGAATTAAGTGCGTCAACTCGTATTGTCGCTGCAGTTAAGCGATTGGCGGGAGAGTTAAAAAGTGTGTCAAAGCAGTAAAAACTACGTACGCGAATGCTGCGCTTACGCGCATTAAGCAAAAGTGTGTTTGTGTCAGCGCCGAGGCGTCGTAACGAAAGCATTACAAACCTGTTCGGGTGAAGTTAATTTTCATATTAAACAAACATGATGTGCGCCCGTCCTACTGACCTCCGATAGCACGAAAACCCATTATGTTTACGTTTTAACATTTTATGTTGCCAAACAATAGGGTGATGTTGTAAAACTACATAAGCCACCATCAGAATACATCACTATTAATCAAAACTCAATAATATAGCTTACAAATACCAATTTGTAAGTAGTCTACCTTTTACTTAACGGCACGTGTTGGCAGCGTTGAGTAGAATTATAATTTTTTCGCCACAGAATTAGAATCTCAATAATTATGTATAAAGCATGGAATGTGAAACGGTGATAATATTTTTTACTACCATGCGACAACAAACGTTTGCATATCGACATATTTGTGAAACATCGACATATCACAAATTCGATAAACAGTATTGATTTGGCTAGGGTAACGAATAAACTACGAATGGAATTTCTCTCACGGTGATCGGGGAGAAAAATCCTATTCACGTTCAGCGCCGAGCGCAGTCCGTCGACGGCATGAGTGGCATGACGCGCACATTTGACGCCGAATCACATAGTTCGTCGGTCGCCGAGTCGGGTTAAAGGCAGTTTGATAAGCAAACTTTCACCGGCGGCGCGGGCACGCCTAAGAAATAAATTAGCACCGATTTGGCGGGCGGTTCAGGCAGCCGACGGCGCATTGTGAGGTCGTTAGCTAACCATTCGGCGTATGTGAATCCAACATGGCGTCCTTCGTTAGTAGAGCATTTGTCATGATAATCGTCCGAACGGAGCCCCGTTTGAGGCATCGACGTTTCCGTATTGTTATTAATAGACCTCGTACGTCCACTCTTAGTCCGCTTCGTTTACTTTTCACCTTATTGGAAAGGCCTAAGGTGTATATGGAAGTGTCATTCTGCTTACGTTAACCTTGCTCCGGCTTTGACATCTTGTCGTGTAGGCAAGTATAAAGGTTTTGTGTTGAATTGTGCGGTTTGTATTCGTGATGCAAATGTGATGTCACAATGTTTATTGTAAACTACTTTGGAGATCAATACGTTATGAAATTTGCCGTTTATTATCACTGTAGTTTTCAACCGTTTATTATTAATGTAATCGACCAACAACAGCAGACTATAGGTAGTTTATTATATTTAAGCCATATCCATTATGTATTTTTTTACACTGTTACAACTCAATATTTTCAGCAATATTGATTTTGTATCTGCTTAAGCATATCACAGTTTCTTAGAATATTTAAGTAAAATTCATCTTAAGTAAGTTCATGTTGCCTTAACTCAGAAAACGTATTTATAAGTATTGTTCAGTAAGCTTTTTTTAAGCAAACGCTATAAAGGATCATACATAATATAAGAATAGATTAACGATTGCAGCCAGCAGCTACAGTACCTTATAATGTCACGACGTCACAACTTGCATGTGTGAAATATATTCGGATTAGATGAAAAACAATGTATACACATCCTTACCAATATTACGAATGAGATAAAATATTTTCTGGTTCTTCATTTTTAGAACACACATATAGATGTTCGGAGTGAAATAGGTTTATATATTATTTTTGCAGAAGGCAATTGAAAAAACATACTCAATCCAAATTGTTGCGTGCAAACTAATAACTTAAATATAATACTAAGTAATATATGTCATTAATATAAGTATGTCTTTGCTTTGACAGCATCGCAAAGGAATCGATTAGTAATAGAACGCAACCAGTTAAGGTATCATTAAAAAACCTTGATGAATAAATTGTCAATGGTTCATTTACTACAATTGTATTGATAGAAGAAGACGAACGGGCCCCAAGACTACTTACGGCGTCCGTATTTTAACAGGTGCGGCGAAAGTTTGTTTGCATCGCCAAATCGACTCGCCTTTTGGGCCCGACTTATTGCCCGATTATGAGATCAATTGGAACTGACGGGTGATTCATAGGTTCGCGGCAGTTGTTCGAGTCACTTCCGAACGTATTTGCGTAAAGATTTATTTCTTAGAGACGGTTATACTACTACCGACTAATAATTATTGTGGAAGACGTTTATTTTTCTTTGCATCCACTTAATTGTGACCGTAGTAACTTTACAAATGTCTTAGAATAAAACGTATTTTCACACTTAACATTTTCCCGCGTAAAAGGCAAATGATCTCATCTCGTTCAGCCGAGATAGTGGATTTTCATTTTAATTATACGTATTTATTTTAATTACTGTGAGGGCCTAATTGTTTTATGTTAGTTAAATCGCAACATAAACATAGTTTCGTCAGTAAATTGGTATTTGGTACTACTAGTTACTGAAATGTAAATTGTTAGTGTAATGTATAAACAACTTACATTAAAGTAACTAATAATGACACAATATATTACCGAGAACGGAATATAGTGAAAAGTGCTTATACGGAATACGACTTTATTAAGATAATTAATGTTTACAGTGTACAGTATTGACGCACGTTGAATCTTCGCTTTCTCGGCGACACAAAATAATGAAATTCAATCCCCCCGTTCGTTCGGTCGATTGGTTCCTCGCTGACAGTTTTATAACACGGGTAAGTTTAATGTTTGAACACAACTTTGACGTAAAAAAAGACTACCGATATGCACAAAAAATATACGGCTTATTGAACGTAGTATATATAAAAACTTTATTTATTTCCAATAAGTATTTATTGGTTTTAATCAGTTAGTAAATAGCAAATATAAATATCATAAATGATGTCAATAGACACAAACAGTGGGCACATCTTTGTTTCGTTTTGCTGTAAGTAATGACGTTGTCAATCATCATCATCACACGGCAGGAGTTTCCAACTCCCACATACTCCATATTGAACAACATATTGAATCCTGAGTGGTCAGATAATCCAAAATCTAAAGGAATTTAGAGTTGCTTTCAAAAGTCGTCGTCAAACTGATATTGAATTTACGGACTAGATGATCTATCGTCACCCTAATTTGCTCGTGTAAGACGCTGGAGAGCAAAAACATAGTAAATGACACACGGAGTAATTTATTTATCACATCGACAAACCGTGTCGATTAGTTTACGTCTGATGAGCGGTTTTAGTCTTGCCTGTTATTTCGTTTGTGCTTTCTAGCGTCGATATATTATTGTCAGTAACTTTATAACTGTGCAAAACTACTATTCCACCTGACAATGAGTTTTGGTGTGGTCGTACGTGGTTAACTGACTATCACTGAGCAAACCCAAGGCACGATTACGACCGACGTCAGCGTTTGAGCCTCGTATCTTATCTATAACAACACGGTAATTACTTAATACTGATGAACGAACTGATAGACAGCTGAACAGCAGTACCCCGGCTGCACCGGCTGAGAAGGTATCGAAACACCAAAAAGCTATTTCGTCACAGTGCAGAAAGTTTTATAAAAAAAAAAAATTACAAAGTCTTATAGTATTTACACGGTATATCAACATCGCGAATTAAAACAATTTGTATCGCCATCTAATAATGAAATACTAAAATAAATACAATTTGACATATGATACGTTCTAAAATAATTATAAACGTCATTAACAACTGATGAAGTGCGCGCGCGGAACGCTTCTCCGTTTCCGTAAGCACTTTTGTATCGATTAACGTTCGTATTATTTCCATATTTACATAAAAAAAGGTTGGTCGCGTTGAGTGAAAGATATTGCCTAAAGGCGTTAAAATCGGCCCACTGTACCATGTTATGCTATTTTGTGGTTCTAGCAATAAAGCGTAAAAAATATCTTATCAATCACAATCACGTTCTCATGAAACGTCACCTACAATAAATGAAGAAAACAGTGACACCGTTTGTCGACGGAGGCCCTAACAAATTAGTGGAAATTTAGAAGTATTAATTTCTAGAGGTGCAATATAAACATATTATATATTTGACTGGCCCGTTGGTGTAGTGGTTAGTGCTCTTGACTGCAAAGCCAAAGGTCGTAGGTTCGATTGCCACCCGGGACAAAATATTTGTGCGATGAGCATAGGTATTTGTTGCGTCTGGGTGTTAATTATCTATATAAGTATATATTTAAAAGTATACAAGTATGTATATCAATAGTTTGATTACCATAGTACAGGCTCTGCCTAGTTTGTGGTCAGATGGCAATGTGTGAGATGTCCCGTGATATTATTATTATATTATCATATCGACGCTGGAAAGCAAAAACGTAGTAACCGGCAAAAGAAAAGTTTTTCACCAGACATACACCAATCGACTTGGTCTAATTTACTGATTTCAACAATATAATTTAAAAAAAAATTACTTCATGTGTCATTTACTTAGTTTTTGCTTTCCAGCTTCGATATGTACCCAATGACGTGACAATAAAAAAAAAACACAAATTTCCGTTTTTGATAAAGAACAATTTCAGAATGATTTTACAGTCCAAAAATACTGGACCAAGGGGGCATGACAGAGCAAGTTTTTACACGACTGCCCAAAGGAAAGGATAGCAATGTGTTCATGATCCATTTTAATTATGCGAGTTTTTTTTTGCGAATCGATTTAGATATATGCGGTAAAAATGAACTTTTTAGATAAAATTTTACTTCACTGTATTCGTTTTTTTTTATTCTTCCCATACCAAGTCATGATATTCATTTTTAGGCGGAATGTGGTAGCATCGAAACGTCCTTCATTCGTTTCGATATCGAGGTACACTGACTACTTGGTTTTTTCTAAATACGTTCACTAGCGATTTCATTTTCATTTAAGTTATTATTTCATATTAATTATTTTATTACTTTCTCGATTTAAAACAACGAAGAAGTATTAGAAGTAGAAAAATAAAAAGAGATTAAGGCCTACCTCAATTGTCACAATTTAAATATAGTTTAGTAATTAAAATGACAGTATCATAAAAAAAAATAAAAAAAAACATCGCAATTACTCAACATCACGCAAAAGTTAATTACAATAAATAAGTAAAATTAAATAATAAATTGCATTTACAAGTATAATCAGTTATCAGGAATGATAAAGCAACGATAAGTAAAATTTTGTCAAGATTTATTGCAAATGTAGGTAATAAGACGTATGGTAGCCAATTACCTCCAATAACAAAACAATTTCTCAACGGCAATTCTTTCGACAGGGTTTTATTTCACTTACCTAATTTTTGGAGACTTCGCAACCCGATTTTGGCGAAATTTTAAAATAATACAAGACGAAAACAAAATGCAACTCGTGCTTCTGTCTGCTAAAACGGTAAGCGAATTATATTTCTTTTTTCATCGATTGTCTTCCGCCTTTTTGGCGCCAACTCTGGTTATATTAATATTTAAAACAAATAGCTTTTTAATGTTATTTTTAATTTGTGGAAGAACCGGTAGAATTATTTAGATAATGTTTCTTTAGAGATTCTAAATAATACGTAAACAAATCTGTAACTATCGCAATCGAAATAATACATATTATTTCGATGTATTCTCGTAATCTATTTACTAAATTGAATTTATTATTCATATGGAATGTATTGTTAAGTTTCAATGAAGTATTAATTATTGATCACTAAGTAAAATTAACGTTAAAACACGCAACAAAACCGGATTAATTACTTTTAAAAATCTCAATCTTGGTATCTGATTTAGTGAGTATGTAATAGATGATAGTGAGTATTCAATTGTTGAGTACACTCGCTACTAAAAGAAGTACCTACCCACATTGATCTATACATTTTTTTAAATCCAATTCCGTTAGGTCAACACTTGAAAGAGTGACAAGCCTATACGCACACTCGAACAAAAATACAAAACATCACACGCGAATCATACACAGTTGATTAGAAATGGACTAGGAAGTATTTAAGATTTAAAATTCTAATAAAAAAGTTACCCGATTAGATTCCAAGGCCTCCGCGCTATGCTCCTCTTTTTGTCGGAAGCAATTAGTGCACTTGCTCTTATTGAAGATGTTCGGTGCAAATTTTCTGCAATCCGAGCGCCCAGACATGATTGTCAGAGGTCAGGGTTAACTCAACGTTCACTATGTCACCGTACACAGCATCGTGGTACTATAAACACCAACACTTGACTATTCGCTTTTGAAAAAAAACCGAACACGTAGTTTTTCACGCGCGCACCCACCGGTGAGTGAGCTATCAGCAAAATCACAGCAAGTAAAATGAGCGTTAGCGTCATAAAAAACACATGCACAACACAATCTCCTTCGGAAACCAAACACCGAAGGAGTCGAACAATCGCGTAAACAATATTCGTATTCACGTCAAAATATACACCGATTTTACAACAAACACGCGGACTTTGCGAGCGCACAGCGACACGACCGCTCGTCCATTTTACATCTGATAGAAAACCGAGCGCAAGCGACGAACAAAGTTGTTGTTTTACAACTTCTCTTTTCTTGTTACGTCTTGTAATAGAATTTCGATGTAGTAGTACCATTCAAATGTAGTAGTGGGATCTTCTATCTCGCTTTAGTACATAATGCAAATGTTGTTCCATCTCTTTTACTCATTTCGTTCTTTCCTTTGCCCTGACATCTATTGGAGATTCCTAAATACTCCACAACTTATTATGCCAATACCATTGTTTGCCAATGTTTCAAATAAATAATAATAGATGGCACTGGTACACAAACTTTAGAAAAAAAAACTAGCTATAAAATAATTATTAATTGTCTAATGTCCACAACTATTTATAATGGAAAGCGCAGTCGAGTAATTTTTTATCCTAAAATATTAACAAAAAATGCATAAAATGTAAAGTTACATTTAGAGAAGTTATATTACTAAATATTACAAACAGGTCATTTTTTTCTGCAGTAATTAAATGTTATCATATTTTCTTTTGGATGATGGCATATATCTTAAACAAAAAAACAATCTTTTTCCCTGACAGTAATTGATAATTATTGCATGGTATCAATACAGAGTTTTTTTTTTATTTGTGTGGTAATACGTTGTTACCCCGACGTCTTTTACAGCTTTGTCGGAACAAAGTCGCGAGCGGATGGCTCGCAGACTCGGAAGAAGCAACGTAGCTGGTGTACGACGACGACACAACGTGTTAACCCAAGATGTACAATACGACTAACTGGGGTGGTCACAACGCTAGCCAAGGGCCCGTTGGAAGGAGGTTCGAACCCCGGCTTCAATCACAATCGATAAGGAACCAATAAAGAGGTCGCGATAGCTTAAACTATAAATCCGTTGGATTCAGTTGTCGCTAGTAGTATTTTCGGATCGCTATAACCTTCTAGAAGAGAGTATATTCTCATCTTAAAAACCGGCAACGCATTTGCAAGTCCCTTGATGTTGCAAATGAATATGCACAACGATGTTCGCTTGCCATCAGATGAGCTGCTTGCTCGTTTTTTTCTTCTAATCCGAAAAAAAAATCATATGAATAACCCATTTTATAATATATTTTGATATTTTATACCTATATTTTAAGAATAACTTATCATGACTAATATTTGGAATATCATGTAATCGATCATCACATACAAATATGACATACTTTTTTCAAAATTGACAAATACTACTCTGCTTTGATTTATTTTTAAAATATCTAGTACCGAAAGGTGTTAAATTTAAGAAGTAAAATGTAATACTAAATATTTGGTAATCAGTATAGTCTATACTCTTTTCATAACAATAATCTTTGGAAATAGTTTGACGTTTGTCATTTTTTCAGAGAAGCCCATAGAGAATCGGTATGACATAGTAGACTGATTAAATTACGTTCGTTACTGACGTACGTCGTGAGTTCGCCGCTTGCGCGACTCATGATTGACATATCAGATCAGACGTTTCCTCGCTTTTAAAGCCCGTTGCTCAATGCTAATTTTCAGTCTCGTTTAAACCGGCAAAGCGCTGTAAGCTCATATTTTTTGCTGAATTGTATTCTGCATATTAGTTGGGGTTAGACACATTTGAATTTTAAGTAATATCTTTATTAAATATTTTCTCAATTGTCAGCTAATTTAGTTAATGGTTTATTGGAAAACAATATCATATTTTGTCCATCGATTCCAAATGAAATAACCTGTCATAATTACTTAAATTGTCTATCCAAGGTTAAGATGGAACGTGTTTTCTTTTTAGGAACATGGAAGACCTAAGTTTTATTCCAGACCTCCTTAGTGGGCCCCTGGACGTTTATAGAAACACCGCATCGTTCAACTGGAAACGCCTTAAGCTTTCTTTGGAAGGAGATATTGAACTATTAAAACTTAAGGTAAGAGTTATTTTCAGTATTCGTTTTAAAGTCTACGAATTATTTTATTATTATATTATATATTTACATATATTTGTGTTATTTATGTTGTTTTTATCATTAACTGTAATTTATTTATCTTTATGTTTCCTTTTTAAAAAAACTACAAGAGAAATTAAGTTAGTGCTCAATCTTTTTAATAGTATATGAGCAATTTTTAAAAATAAAATGTACCTAATAAAATTCAAATTCATTGTGCCTTTCAATACTTATAATTAATTTTCCAAAAATAGGTTTGATAATCATACCATTTTATTCAAATTCCTATTCCTATTCCTATGGTGGTTGGCCTTGATACATACTGTTAGAATACTTTATTAGTTTAGATTAGTATTCTGCTAATAAAATTCAACCAATTGTTACTTAATAGTTTCTATTAATGGTGGGCTGAGATATCTTTCGGACACTTACTATACTCTTGATTTTAAATTATTTTTATTAGCGTATTATTTAATTTATTTAAAAATACTGTATTCAATTCTTCTTCAAACTTCTTCAGTTTTGAAAATTAAGAAGAAGAAAGAGAGAAAAAAATAATAGTATATAATACTTATAATAAAGTTGAAAAAAAGATTAATTTACGATGGTTACATTACAGTGTAATATAACTAGTGTTTATATTATTTTACTGTGACATTTCAGTATCATATTTGTTTTTTTTTTAATGACACAATCAAGTCTAGACCTATGTTACTTCCATATTGGTTGATTTAAAAATAACATTAATACCTATATTTATTTAATGATAATGTGATTTAATAACATAGTTATGCAAAATAAAGATTGAGGACATTATGAAAGATGATAAAAAGTAAAACTCAACTTTATTGAAAATATGTATTTTATTTTAATTTTTTAATTTGTATGATATCATGAAATGATGATATCTTGATAATTTTTAGTTATTTGTATACAAAGTCTTTTCTATATGTTATAATTTTTAACTTCTGTATTATAACTTTCTTAATTTGGGAATTGACTGTATTAAACATATTACATTAACAGTTAATTTTCCGATAAAAATGTGAATAGATATATAAAGTAAAAAAATTATTTATCCCTTAATACAATTACACATCCTTATAGTTTGTCAAAAATTTAATTGTTTTGTGAATTAGCAAAAACTGAAAGTGAGATTTTTATTAATAGTTTTCAACTTACATGATTTCTCTTTTGTGCAGTACAAAATATGGCATATACTTGAAAGAGATCCATTGTTTGCCCATAACCAAGTCACACCATCTGTAGAAGAGCAGAAGCGTTTGACGCAGCTACAGTTGAAAAAGATTAACGAGTACAAGTTTGTCACCAAAGAAATGTTTAAGTCGAGCTACAGTAAGAGGGTAAGATTATATATAAGTGAAGTGTAATCTGATTTTACTATTAGTTTATATTTAATGGTATAATTTTTTTGAATTTTTGTTTTTCTAATAACATCTTTACAGGATTTTATATCGGGATGCGTTACAAAAAGTAGTAGTATTAATATTATAAATCTGAAAATGTGTTTATATATTTTTTCTTATAATCTTCTTTCATTGGGCTGAATGGAGCAATAGGTTGGAGTGAATTTTGACATGTATGTAGTTTTTGGGAGAGGTAGTGGTTTTGATATTTAGGTTACAATAAAATTACTTGAAATCATATTTACTCAAGCAAAGCCACTAGCAAAACTTGTTGTTTATAAACAAATTAATATTAAAGGAATATTTTCACATTTGACAATATTGTCAATTAACAAGGATAATTCACATACAGCTAATTAATTTAAAAAAAAGGAATTTTTGCTTAATTGATTTTCCTCTCCTCAAATATAACAAAATATGTTTGAAATATTACAATAGTCTGGATGGATTTGATGTTAATTTTCTAGTAAACCTATGGGAATAGAAAATATTTTTTTTTTTTTATTGAAAAATACCTTTGTGCCTTAAACTTTTGGGCATACAGTCAGTGCAATGCTGGCAGCATTGTCGAATTTTAAAGAAGTAAAGACACTCTAAGAACCTTTTTACATGCCAGCATTCAAAATTTACTTTATTGCATTTTTTTTTTCACTTAAACGACTTTTTCCGATATTTCGTAATTTGTCATGCAATCCTTTCTTCTATCAGTTATCAAGTAAAAGTTATAAGCATTAAAAACTTTCGCGATTACAATTACATTTTTGGACTAAATATAAATTGGTTGTATCCTAAAGATTTACACGGTAAATTGTTTTTACCTTAAAGGGAAAACTGCTTTTGAACATCCTGAACTGGCGGTGTAACAGTGTTACTTTCGTTTTTGCGTTCTTTTTTTAAATAATCAATGGTTAGCGGGAAACTTAATCAGGTCTTGTCAACAGACGCGCGCCATTATGACGATTAACGAGGCGGTGCAATCGCTAAATCCCAGCGTGTCGGTCAAAATGGCCATCGGAATCTATCTGTTCTCCAACGCCCTGCTTTCCCTTGGTACCGAGCGACACCACAAGTTCTATGAAGCCACTATTTTGAATAGAGAGGTAAGTTTCAAAACACTTATCTTAATCTGCCTTTACAGCAGTCGGTTTTCATTTTTCGAATTACGGTTGTTTTTTTGATTTAAATTCATGTCAAAAATATCTTACGTATGTAAATACGATGATATGTGAATAGTTTTTACTGTTTATAAAACTATTGAATGTGAACGGAGTATTTATGTAAACGATCTACCGCGCGTGTATTATATGTATAATTCCCATATATTTTAGCACAATTTTATTAACATGTGATTAGTAATATCCAAACAGAAAATTATTCTACATCGATTTTATTGTAAAGGAAAATAGATTTCATTAATTAAATTACTGACAGTCTTTGTCGGCGAAAATAAAATACAGTCGGGTGTAATGAAAAATGCAATATAAACAATAAAATAAAACATCAGTCAATGTATCAGTAAAAGAAAGCGAATACTTGTGGGAATTTAATTGCAGCCGTTATTTGTTATGAATTTTATTAATATCCTTTATCCTTACTTATCATTAGACTATTGCTAGTTTTGTATATTTTATAAGAAAAACTCTTAGTAATTTTTCCCATAGCCGCAGTTACTATCGTTAGATCAAAATTATTGCTTTTTATTAGTGTATAAGTGTCAAGGTAGTATTATACTGTTATAGTGTTTTTTATTATCCATTGGGCACGTTAGACGGCGTTATTATAGTGTTGCAGGCATCCAGAAAGTTCGGTAAAAATTGACAGTTTGCTATATATCTATAAGTGTAGCCTCGCATATAAATATGACTCAATTTTGATACATCCATTTAGTCAACTGAAGTTAGAAGTTTATCCTACTCGTATGTAGTAATCATTAGGAGTAATTGAGGGTTATATGCCTACTCTAATTTCTTTTATTATCAAGACTCCCGTGTAAAATAAACAAATTAATAATTTATTTATTTAGTTTGCGTTGACTGCTATATCTGAGAATAGTGCTCCAGCGTAGATTCTGCAAACTTCTAATTCTACCGGTAATCGGTAGAATTAGAAGTTTGCAGTTTATTACATTTGTCTCGTGAACTTTACCTGCGCAGTTATTCATAGATTATTTTGCACATTTTAGTTTGTTATGTAAGTAATAATCGTGTAGGTATAATTCATCTCCTGCTTGTTTATTGTCGGGGGGGATATTTTTTCCCCTAGTTTTCCCCATGGTCTGACTAACGAGTGTTTACATCTGGTTTCTTTTTTTTCCATGTCTTCATTTTCCCGTTATTAGCAGGCTCTTCGGCCGCAAGTCTTACATAATAAGGTAAACGATGAGGAAATCAACAGAATTTATGTACCTGGGAACGGATTTTGCACCGGTAAACTGCCGTCGCAGGATAATAGGTTTAGTAGGTGATAGGTCGTATGC
>DWHO01001996.1:0-14123 GCA_018247575.1 Eurytides lysithous rurik | reverse complement strand
TGATAACGCACACACAGGGCGTAGCCTAACTCTCCTCCCATGGATAATAGTACCAACACTATATATCAAACGTCCGACCCGAACGGCTGCTCGAGTCAGAATATGCCAATCGTGAGTTTCATTATGATATCAGCATTCATTATGATTGAGGAAAATAAGGAACTAAATTTTATTTTATAAAATTACCCGTCCGTTATAAAGTTTCCCGGTTGCTAAAAAGAATTCAATGAATGGGATCATGTTTTAAAGCCGCATTTAACATAAGCCATTCGCCAGTCTCATTATTCTAAGCTTTGGATCGTTCTCTCTAAATGAAGAGCCACTCTCAATTCGCTTTTTGCATCGCAACCGCTTTAGAGTTTTTCCGTACGGAACGGCGGCGTTGCGACGTCTCCACGTTTCCAGCAGCCGCAAAAAGTTCAATTAAGACGTCTCCGCTCCGTTTCCCTCGCCGATTGGACGCCGCAAAAACCGCTCGGCTAGGAAGCGGCCCGTTCTGTGCGACTGATGGCGCGAATTATGGGAAACTGGCTGACGAGTGAGAGATTATTTACCGTCGAAAATTGATTTGCTAAGAACGAGCTGCTACCTGAAATGTCCTATAATCAGTGGCGGTCCCGCAACGCTCAAATTTAAAAATAAATTATTCGGGAATATCTGCTAATTAAGATTTATAAATTTTACTCCTTAGTAGGGCAAGGCCTTCGGGCTTGTATGATAGTACCGTCACTGCCTATTATATAATAACCTTTTAGGGCAGTGATTCCCAAAATAGTCCAGGTTCCAATCACACCCACTGGGGTCCACGGGAAACCCGACGGGGGTGTGACTAGATCTAACCTTCACACTTCACCTTCAATATGATATAAATGTAGTAGCGGGGAGTTCATCGAAACCAGTAAAATTGAACTGAAGAGGGACGAAAAATACCTTACGGTAGAGGAAGTGAGGAATAAAGACTCTGGTGGTCCTCAAAGACACAATGTCGAACAACACTGATGATGACATTATAAAAGCCATAAATACCCAAAATACGGACCTACTGAGGGAGTGAGTGAGGATGAACAACAAGATATCGCAAAAGAACGAGAAACCCGCTCACTTCCCATGTGGTACTAAGAGTGTCGCCATCGGTGTGCTGTCAATTGACACAAGCCGGAAAAGTGAATGTGGACCTGCAGCGAGTCAGAGTGGAGGACCAAACGGCTCTTGTGCAGTGTACCAGGTGCCTGGGGTTCGGGCATAACACAAAACAAACCCATACCGAGACAATCACAAACTACCGGGAAGAAAAATGGAATCTTGCATTTGAAATGTAGAGTTGGCTATTCTGGCTTTCCGAGGAACGTAAACCATAATTATAGTACTAAATATAGTCTTAAAAAAGTAAATAAAATAAAAATAGCAATAAGAAAATAGACAATAGAACACAGCAATTGCAAATGTATATATAAATATATATACAACAATTGCAGATAAAATAGGTACTCTAATAAATTAAGACGCAAATAGAGGTAAGTTAGATAGTAAAATAATTCATTCATAGGATATAGATGTAAAATCGGAAGGGGTATAAAATAAGATAATATAAATTGAGTTATAGCAACATAAGTAGTATTAAGAAAGAAAATAAATAGAGTTAGTTGAAAAATGTTTAGATATGTTAAATAAGATTTTAGTAAAAAAGTACAAAATAAGAATAACAGTTAGTAATATAAGCATTTCTTATCCAGAGGAGGATTTTTAGATAATGAACGAAATATAAGTATAACATAGAGTATAAGAAATAGATAAAAGATGTTAGAAATAAGTAAAACTGTTAAATCGATAACATAGAGTATTTTAAATAGATAAACGATGTTAGAAATAACTAAAACTAACAAGATATCCAAAATTACCAAAAACTTTGAAAACATTGGTAAAAATGTAACACCAAAGGCCCTGATCACCTATGTCGGGGGAATTAGAAAAAAAAACTACTTGTTAACATACCCCAGTCGGACTTTGCAAAGAGGCCCACCCCTTTACAAAATTCGTTATAAATCGCATTCTTTTGTTTTAATTTCATTTGCGGTCTTTGTTTAGGAAATAAAATGGCGTTACCTTATTTACCTTATTTGCAATAACCAAGTCTTATATAATTCATATTCCTTTTTACATTTCCAAATATCTAACGTTATTGCAGTTACCGAAACATTTATGAATAACATTAATTGTTGCGATGTGGGTCAAGGGTAAGCCAATTTATCGAAGAACTAAGAGAAAACGTACGAGAATTATTCCACTAGGATTGCCTTACTTATCGGAATCCAAGTAGAGCTTATTTTTTAGAAAAGCTCCCACTCAACCTTATGAGATTTGATGCAACAAATATGAAATAATGTCGCTTTATTTGTATTTTTATATTTTTGCGGTCTGTTAATTATATTTACGATACTCGGGTTATCTAATCCAGATCAAACACATTATATAAATTCCTTAGCTCCACATAGTAATGGTAAATCGTATTTTTTATGTACAAATTATATCAGAATATAATACATATATTATTCAGTGGTGGAGAGCAATTTCTAACCCCTTTACAGTTTAAAAGGTGCAGTCGGTGATCATTTAACATGATGGCAATAAAATCAAACTTTGAACTGAAATCACGTCGAAAATAGCGAATCGAAAACCTAAAGTTATCCAATCGACTAGATAACATCACAGTGCAACACGTTCGAATTACGTAACGCCGTTTGTACCCGCTTCCTATCGCGCAACGAGCAGCCTTTGTTTCTTTGCCTAATGAAAAAAAGGAACGAACAAAAAGCAGCCGACGAAAGAGCACAATGCGATCCAGTGTCAATGCCGCGCCATTAGGGTCCAAGTTCGTGGCCTTGTTCGCTCTGGCCTCATGCCCGACACGCGAGGGGGACCAACCCCTTGCATTAGGTGGTGGACGTGTGTTATCGATGGAAGAAATTTTCCATGAACTGTTTTCAGATATATTGGTCGATAATCTATCGTTCTGTCATATTGATTAGTAATCCAGGAAGTTGTTGATGTGACAGCCGAAATCTTTGTGCCGATAATGATAAGGCATTGATTTGTAATATGTTTAGTTGTTCTTTATGATAATTTTTCTTACGTCAATTGAAAAGTACCTTTTGACGAAGCATTTACCTTGCGATATGATGAGATATGAGATAGCACTTATGCTAAGTAGTAGCAGCAGAGTAGTACTTTACAATCATAACTGTATTCTGGTACGAAAAGTTATATCTTCAGAAAAATTACCGAAATGTTTTTTTTTAATGGATTAGGCTGGCAAACGAGCAAGCGGCTCACCTAATTGAACCCCGCCGCCTTGGACCTTTGCAGTATTACAGATATTGCAAATGCGTTGCCAGCCTTTATGAGGGTGAGTGGGGGGTTGGGAGGAGTTTAAAAGAGAAAGGGAGCAGGGAAGAGCGAAAGGAAGGGGGGGGGGGATGGAGGAAGAAGTAGGGAGGGGAGTAAGAAAGGGAGGAAGGGGATGGATAGGCCACCGGCCACCTCACCCACCGGACGAAACACGGAGTGCACTGCCTAACCAAGCAGTGTTTCGAACTATTTAATTTGTTCCTATCATGGGTAAGCGTGTCGGGCTTTAGACTTAATTGCCTTATCATCAGGTTGTATAAAACATCTATTTTGTAAACGTACAGTAGGCGAAAATAATAATATCTTTGCTTAAGAAGATCTTAGTTCCTATTATACTGGTATCGTTAATTAAGAATCGATTAAATTTAGATCGTAGAAAACTATTAACATTGTATTAGGTTATATTTATGTGATTACACATTACATTTAAGATGAAATCCTACAGTTATTTAATAGTTATAATACCAAACCCATTAAGGAATGTCATTCAATAAATATTATGACGACGGCTAAATTACAATTAAACAACTATTAATAATATATATTGAAATTTTTATCAAACAAAAGAGCACCGCAAAGTGGAATAAATTTCCTTTACGTATACAATTTGTCATAACTCGGAACGCTTTGTACAACCCGACTGATTCAGATGTTGTAAAGTAATAACTTTGTCAAATCAACACTTGTTATCTATTACACGTTCAGAAGGATGATGATTGCATGACATCATTTTTAAAATTCTTACAATGAATTCTTCATTTATCGTAACATCAGAAAACAAAGTTTCAGCTCGATATGGACGCGAGAAGACTACATAGAGTAAAGGTTCCCAAACTTTTAGATTATTACTTCCTTTACAAGAAAATTAAATTCCAATACCCCCTTTGCATATTATTTAATTATGCCAATTTATGGTGTATGGTTATGTATGTCTGTCTGTTGTATATTAATAATCAAAAATTAATTCTCTTTCTCTCGCTCGCTCTCTAATGGTGCTGTTCGTTATCGGGGCGGCCCACTAGGGGACAGTATCGCCCCGGTTGGAAGCTTAAGGTTTGGCGAATGGATTCATCTTTTTTTTTCATATTTCTTTCTTTTTACACTACAATAGTGACATAGAGTTTTATGACTAACATTTTATTCTATTACACAAAAACCTTTTACCATCCATCTTAGCCATCGAAATTTTTATACATCAAGGCACATCACTATGTTTCGAACCGTCAATTTACCACCCCATGGTCGTCGCGAAGGACGGATCTGCTCAGTCATGGTCACCATAGCCCTGACGGTAATGGAACGTTATAATACAATTTCATACTTCCGGCTTCCTCTTTACGATATCACGAATAAATTGCCTCAACGTCCTTTCCTTTTTCATCAAATGTTTATGGTCGTTTCGCAATTTAACAAACATTTTATGTTGTTTATACCGTTTGATTTTATTTAGTTAGCTGTTGGTAAAAGCTTACTTCTGTGTGTAAAAGTTTTTGTATTTTTGTATTCTGCATTAGTATGTTGTGCATGTAGTGATATCTGGACGGTTTTAACGATATAACTTTTTTTTGTTTTTATGGATTAGGCTGACAAACGAGCAAGCGGCTCACCTGATGGTAAGCGATCACCGCAGCCCATGGACATTAGCAACAGAACTTGTAAATGCGTTGCCAGCCTTTAGGGGGCGGGGGATTTTTGAAATATTGATTGGAGGAGAAATGAGAGGGAGGAATTATGGTAGGGTTAGGGTAAAGAGGAGAGGGGTGGAAGGAAGAGGTGAAGGAAGGAGATGGAGGGGGATGGGCCACCGGCCACCTCACTCATCGAACGAAACGCGGAAGAAAAACACTTGCACTTTACGCCGATTTTCTGTGAGGTCGTGGTACTTATCCGGTTTAAGCCAGCCCATTCAGCAGCGGGAACAGCTGCGTGGCTCTATCATCGTAGATATGTATATATGTAATAACAAATAGATATTTACGAGGCAGGTTATTGATGTGATTACATTTATGAAAGAATCTAAAAGAAAATGTGTCTACGAGATTAACGACCGAGTGTTAATCTTGATTAAAATTTTGTTATTACGGGGGTTAATTGGATGTTTCTAGAAATTTTTTTTTGTTCGTGATATATATTAAAATAAATGACTTGAGGCATTGCGTAGTTTTTAATAGTTAGGGTTGTATAAAATCTACTATACACTAAATGTGTATGTGTACATTTATTAGGAGATCACCGCACTGTTCAGATGTCTACTAATTCTTCACTCAGTCGAAAGTATTCAAGTTGCCCTACCGTGATTTTGTAATCTCGCAGATAGAATTTCGCGATAAAAATGACAGGAGCAAGTTGATATCCTTGCAGGTCAATGACTAAAAGCCAATAGACTTTGTCGATAACGTTCGACCGAAAGGGCGGACATTTTTGTTGAAATACTTAATTCTATTCACAGTATCGGACACGAATGGAAGGCATATTAGTATGATTATGGTATTTGTACTGAATGCAAAAAAAGCTCGTAGGGGTCACTCGGCTTTTTGCCGTTGTAAGAATAGAAAAACCTCGACCTTATGATTGGTACAGTTTGAGTATTTGTTGATGTAAAACAGAGTTTTTTTTACGGAATAATTTGACGACAAAAAAGTCGTGTCTCTGGTGGTAAGCGAAGCGAATGTCCTAACACATAGAACCCGCTTGTTCCTGCGCTGTGCTCTTAACCCAGAGATTAAAGATTGTCTTTCTCTAAGCCTAGTAATTACACTAACAAAAGTCCTTCAAACCGAAACACAGTAGTGCGTACATGCGGTCCATCCATACAAGCCCAAAAGCCCACTTACCCTCCCAAGGAGTAAAATTTTTAAATCTTAATTAGCACATAATTACCACGATGATCAAATTTAAAAATAAATTATTCGGGAATTATGTGCTAATTAAGATTTATAAATTTTACTCCCTAGTAGGACAAGCCAGGCTTTTGGGTTTGTATGGTAGTACCGCCACTGCCTTACCTCACATGGTTTTGAATGGCACTAGACTTGAACTTAGCATCGCGCAGTTGCAAATCTTGTGTCGTACATAGACACCAACCTAAGCCGGCACGCGTAAGCGTGAACATACGTGATTGGTACTTTGAACAGTTTCTACCGCTAAAAATATTTTTCCGTTCAAAACTTAGTAAAAAGTAGAACAGAAGCAATTTCTGCAATCATCAACTTTTTTCTTAATTAATTATCATTCAGGCACAGATTTTCTCAGCAAATATAATCGATTTCTAAATAACTGCATTCAATTTATTTTGAACCTCTCTATTCTACTTGCGAAAAGTACTACTTACTACCTACTTCCCCCACTCAACTTGGCTAACTTATCAATGGCTACCTCTTCCTTAACGGCGTAATCTACATCCGCACATTACTTTCCAGTCTTTATTTATGTCTCCCAGCCGACCTTTCTATTCATCTCTATGTATAGTTACTTTATTCGACCATGACCCCATACCCTTCATTCTTGTCTATTTTTCCGTTCCCAACCATTTGCACTTATTTGGAAGATAACAAACCCCTTAAGAAATCAGTAAAATTAAAGATCGTAATTCGTGTGCGATCGTAATGGTGACGGGAGAATTATAAGTAACTGTATATATTTTTAATATATTAATTCTTTGATGGCTATATATAGTTTAAATACCTATACAATACGTATTATTCGTTATATTTCATATGTACTTTAAACATATTATATTTTGTTTGAAAGTTAAAAAATGAATAAAATCACTACCTTATTTTGCAGTCGAGGTTTAACAGGGGCTTGAACAAATTTATAATTTGAAAACTCGTAAATATGTCAGACTAAATCATAGTGTTTATTAATCACTGTTTTAAGTACACACAATCGCCTGTTTGGCTTGTTCAATTTATACAAATAAATGACACTTATCCATTTTTGCAGCATCAACAAGCATGTAGGAGCAATGTGTGCGTCAGCCACCGCGGCTCTCCTATTGGGCGCACTTGCTGTTCTGCCTTGTCGAGGTAGTGTGTTCTCATAAATATATTAATATATATTTAACACATTACGTACTATAATCACTCTTTACGTGCATAGCATAAATACTAGAAACAAAGAAAACTTCATTTTACCTAAGACTCGTTTATAACGAGTCAGTAATTCTTTATGGGCTATTTTTTCTTTTTATGGGCAATGTATACGTTTTTACAATAGGATTCCAGAAAGCTCCTGTTGCTAAATTTAAAAAAATTGTAAAAGGACGTTTGCGTGCTAAAGGTTATTTACAATAAATGATTTCATTAAGGATGTCACACCTTGGGAATGGTGTGATCGCCTCCAGGCCATTTCAAGATGTAAATTATAAAAATTGTCAACGTAATTAACTTAAAAAAAAAGACTTAAAGTCCCACTGAGTTTCTTTCGCCTATTCTTTTCAGGACCGAGGTATTTTCTTCCGAATAGGCAGCAGAATCGACTGACGTCAAAAAGTGATTGTAAACCAATCCAGTTTTGAATAAAGAATTTTGACTATGACCTAACACAAAATATGTATTCTAAATATAACGTACTTGAAAGTATTATGTATGTCGATGATATCGAAATTTCAGTTTAGAAACAATTGATCACATTTTCAAATTTGACCGCATTACAAAAAGCTTGTTATCTTTATAGGGACCGACACTGACGCAACCCTAAGAATTCTGAACGAAACACGCGAAGGAGGGTCACAGCCGACGATAAACCAACTTTATCAAATGTTGTACCGTAGTTCAGACTCGCATAACTCAACTAAACTCCTTGCCAACTTAAACTATTCTAATCTTAATATAGCGCCGACTTTTCAGCCACACGGCCAATTTAGACACTCTTCTTCGAGCGATAATAGTCAGTTTAACTGTTGTTTAAATGATACAATCTTAATAAGATCGAGTACAAACAAAACGAATGCAATTGAAAGCTGGGCAATCCTCCTAAATAAAGATCGGAAAAGGTTAAAAAAAAGGAGAGTGGCGAACACAACAAGAACGGAATACATCCCCAAAAACGAATATCATGCGGAACTGTCGACGATTTCAATTCTCAACACGCCGCCACCGTTAACAGAAAAGCGACGTAAATATGGAGACGTTGGCTCCAACGCACCACTCTTGAATTACATATTTGACACGTATTCAAACACGCATCATCACAGAAATGAGAGGTGAGAAAAAAATCAGTTTGTTATCTCGTAATAGAGTTTTCATTTTTTTAATTTCGGGCTCGGTAACTTAAAACAAGACAGCCGAAAAAATGTGGTAGCGGTAGAGCCAAGGAGCACCTCCCACGGTGCTGAATGAGCCGGCTCGAACCGGACAAGTGCCACGATCTCACAAAAAATCGGCGTAAAGTGGAAGTGTTTGTTCTTCCGCTTTTCGTCCGGTGAGTGAGGCAATCCTCACCCCCGTCACTCCTCCCTCCTTTTCCAGGCTCCCCCTTGTTTTTCTTGTTTCCCCACCCCCTTTCCTCCCTCTCCCCCTATAAAAATTCCCCCTTAAAGCCGGGCGATGCATTTGCAGAACGTTCGACGTTGCAAATGTCCGTGGGCAACGGTTATTGCTTTACATCATTTGAGACACTTGGTCGTTTATCCGTTTATTTCATAAAAAAAAAAAACATATTGAAAAAAAAATTACGACAAGGGCCCAATTGCTCATGAGAGCACTGCTTTCTCAATGCAGAATTACAAAGAGGCTTATCTTAAAACCCGGTAATTTTTTCTGAAAATTTTATCAATTGGATTATGGAGCATACTTAACATGTTGTTGCTTGACAGCAAAATAACAGGCAACACTGCGGTGGTAATAAACTCTGCAAAATTTTTATACATAGGAAAATTATTCATAAGTAAGGTAAACATAATAAATATGTTAAAATGTAATGATAAATATATTGTATTATAAATATTTAAAAGTACCAAGGTGAAGGACCTTGTGAGGAGGAGAAGAATGACAATGTCAGGTAGAAATAATATATTTATATTATATTTATAAATTTTTGGCATAAATTTTATTTATAACTTTTTTTTGTTCTAAAACATTCCATTTCACAAAACGAATGCTTACGTCATCACTTAAGATCATGCCCGAAAAAAAAAAATTAACGAAGTCGTAAGAATTATTAAACAATTGTTTTACTGTCACCGGCGTGCTATCTACACATTGGTACTATAAATAACCATTTCTAAACGTTTCTCAGTCCGGCGGTGTTTCTACATTTAATTCGAACTAATAAAGTTCGATTCAAATCACTGAAATTCAGACATAAGACTGTTTCAGGCCTAATGGAAATAGTATATACGCCGCAGCTGCACCGGAAGTCGAGGCACTAGTCGGTTCCACGGCTCACCTCGACTGCAAAGTAGACGCACTACACGATAAACTGGTAATTAAACTTGTTATAATGTTACTCTTTAGAAATCTAGACGTATATATTAGGTCTCCACATTACAGGCATGCCCAGTGTGGATACCGCTAGAAATCGAACTGTTTTTAAATTATAGTCTTTCAGCATTAGACTTGGGCTAAATTCGTAATTTAATGTAAAGCAATATTGCCCATGCTGTAATAATAATTTTATTTTCTATTTATGATTTTAAATTGACTTCACTTAACAAATAAATTATTCTAACTCTGCGGTGCGCTGCAACATAAATCTTAAATCGCTATTCATTTTCAAAACTAATAAAATTCAGATAAATATTCTAACAGCCAAACAAAACTTGTATAACTATCTTGTACAAAGGTAATTTACAATTTACAATTTGTCTCGATATCTATACAATAATATATTAAAAGTAAATAGATTCAATACTTGACTAGTTTTAATAGTTTACCTTAATCATACACGCTGTAATTTATTCATAATATTTCAATGGAGCCTTTTATTAAGATTCCGCGACGGAATCTAAAGGAATTATAAAGTCAATTAATAAACGTTTAATAGCTGCACTGCACACAATATGCAAATTTAATCTACCGAGCCGTATATAGGTCGTCATTTACGTGAAATATAAAAATGTCGGTATAATAGAAATATCTCAAGGAGAAGTGCGGATGTTTTGCATTGTTAAATGAAAATCATTTCAATCTTTTATAAAATGTAATAACTGACCTCATATAAATCCTACTTAATTTTAAGTATATGTTCGCAGTACAATGAAATTTCTGAGGAAACCTTAACCTTCTGAGGAAGCCTTGCGATATACCGTTTACAACAAAAATACGTATAATTGGGGAGAACTCAAAAACTAGTCGTCAAATCTTGCTGAAATTTATATGGGACCACACGACAAGCACCAGCTTTCAAACCTAATAAGAATCATCAAAATCGGTACACCCAGTAAAAAAGGGATGTAACACACATTCAAAAAAATACAGTCAAATTGAGAACCTCCTCCTTTTTTGAAGTCGGTTATAGAAGGCTTTTGAATTCGATGCCTTGAATATCTCTATGTAAGCACACGCTCTTGAATAACCATGTGGATTTATGTTTTTGGCTTCTTATTATTGCTATGGACTCGTGACATAATTAAATACTGACATAAAAACGATGATATACATTATGATAATTTTCTATAAATAATGCACATTAACTGCTTTTGCGTATTATTCAATCAAAAGTTTTCTTTTGTCCAATGGCATGGCCACCTAATAAATTTTTACGAATTATATCGTGTTTTTATCCATCAAAAATGTTTTCCTTAGGGGTTGAGTGACTTTTTATTCTCATGAGTGATTTCACTCCTAGACTAGACGAGAATAGAAAAACGTTTATAGACTATTCATGAAAAACCATTTATAGGTATCGTGGGTACGGCGAAAAAACGACGAAGAGCCGATGGAACTATTAACTACAGGAACACAACCGTATACCGCAGATAAAAGGTAATATAGGCACCTTAGTTGCTTAGAATAGGTAGTAGTTATTCTTTATGCATTTTCGAAAATGTTTAATATCGGCCATCTTTAAAGCCAAATCTTAACGATCATACGTTATTTGACAAAAGTTTAAATTCCAATAGTTTATACATTGATAACTTGTCAGGAAATTCATCAGAAAGGAAAATACCCTTTATGCCAAACCACTTTTCATTTAAAATATACATAACCGTTTTCAAATACCAAAAATCGATATCTAAATAGAGGTTTTGTTTTTAAATGGATAAATATTACTGTTGTTAAAAAAGTTAATAACTAAACAAACATTAGGATAAAATAGCTATAAACGTTCAATCTGCATTTAAACATTTCGCTTAATTCCGTCACCTTTCGAAACAGTTTTCGTTTCGGATCAGAAAATATATTTCAATAGAACGAAACACGTATTATTTTTTATTTTCTGTGTGACATTATTTCATACAATAAGAGTTAGCTTCAGAGAATGGATACTATTTTTATAATATTCACGCGTCTGAATTCGCCGAGTAATATTGCTTAGAACGGGCTTCGGTCAAAGCGAAATATCCTAAGGGTTTTGTCAGGGAACACATTTCGAGAGATTTGTGGACCTAGAGAATTGTATTTCACATCTAAAGGACTGAGGGATTCCGTCTCGGTACACACGAAAGCCTGGGATGAACTCGCTCTTTTGTTGTTATTACATATTACGTTATGTGACATGTCTCTCCAAGATATTCAGCGCGTTTCATTCCACCTGACATTTGGAGGCTCGAAGTGAAGGAGGTAAGGCCTACGGACGCAGCCCATTACGATTGTCAATTATCTGCTCATCCTCCGAGGACTGCCCGAGTGACCTTGTTGGTGCCAGGTTATTATTCCACCTTTTTATTTTTTAAGCGCATATAGTTTTTTATTAATAAAGTTACCAATTACTTACTAATAACTTACCCGTCAGTGTAGTGGTTTGTCAGGAGCACAATGGACTGCATAGGATATAAGTATGTATATCAGTTGTCTGATTATCATAACACTGGCTCTGCCTAGTTTGGGATCAGATGGCAATGTGTGAGATGTCCAACATTATTATTATTATTTATTTCTTTTAATTCTCGTCTGGTTGGGTTTATAAATATACATATTGATATATAAAATATATACTATAAAGTAAATATAATAAATAAATAAATATTAAAACCCAAATATTACTATTATTATTTTTATTATAATAGCCCACTGATACAGTGTCACTCAGAACTTGCTTATACCTACGCTGCGCTTGATAACCAGAAATTTAAAATATTATATTTTTATGCCTATTGCTAATGGAGCAATTTTAACCGAAACACATTAGTACTTAGACATTACTCTTGGAGATACTATAACTGGCATAGCATGTACCACCCAAGCAAACTACTGAAAAGAGTCCTATCAGTTGTAAAGGAGTATATGTAGAGTTTCATAACTAAGCAATCACGCGCACTCTCGTGTTAAAATTATAAATATTTATATATATAAATTCCACTTAAACAGGATTACTATATTTTTTATGTATACTTAAAAAAAACTTATTTGAAGTCAGCATGTTATTTTAATTTTTTCAATATTTTAGAAGTGTCTGTGCGAATTGTGGACGGGGCGGGAGCCTTAGTGTCAGAGCAAGTATGTGAGATTGGTAGCACGGTCGCCCTCCGCTGCGAAGTAAGGGGCCTTAAAATGGAAGGTGGTCCATCCCTCCTCTGGTATCGCAGGGAATCTTTACTTAATGACGACACCACCAGAGGCGGTATAAGGTATATACCATAAACATTGAAATTTATGTACGTGATACGATAAGAGGCAATGTTATTGACAATTATAACTGTGGGTAATAAATTATGAACTTATTTTTTTATTCATTGATAAGACACGCCAACAGCACTACATACATAACATTTCCACAATACAAGTATAGGCAAAGGACAATTGGTATGTGTGCAAATTGTACGTCTTATGTGTATAAATGTACAAATTGTACGTCTTATGTGTATAAATGTACATTTATACACATAAGACGCGTCGTCACTTAATGTAATTAATTAACTAACAAACATACATCTTATTTATCATACTATAATATGGAATATTTACACCGAAACATTATTTAGGTACGTAGACAGTTTTGTTTTAAGGGTTTTACAAGTATCGTGGAATAACTTATGAAGTTTAAATTCAAAGTGCTTGAAATTTATTAAACTAAATTTGCTGTGGTACAATTAGTGTATGTGAAATATTTTCATTTTATGAATTTGGCAGTCATATATCAGGTGATAAATGTTGTCGTTCCAATAAAATACCCCAACAGTGTAACGCAAATCTTACATTACAAGACTTCTACATAATATTTTTTTTGTAATACTGATCGATAAATCAACGAATATGATTTTCTGTTAGTTCGTATTTCAGCCACTTCTGCTTAGTGAAAACTAGTGTTTGTGCAGTGTTCGCACTGAATTCGGCGCGAACGGCGCGAATTCGGTGCTGCGCGTCGCTCGCGTTCGCGCCGACGACGCCGGACACTATTCGTGCAGCATTGCCCGCGCCCCCCCACCGGCGCCGCCACCCGCGAGCGTTATTTTACACGTCATCAAAGGTTACGAACTTACTATAAAAGCACATGATATATAATAATAATAATATCTTCCCGACCGATTCCGGCCACGTCGGCCGATGTACAGAGATCAACAAGTGCGCAGGATATATTATAGTACACAAGCGTTTGCGCAGACACAGGTGCAC
>DWHO01001995.1:0-14125 GCA_018247575.1 Eurytides lysithous rurik | reverse complement strand
AACATACATATTGTTCGTTTTATGTCCTGCTAGTTTCTTACATAAGTTGCATAGCCTAACTACCATGTAAATTTCTTAATCTAATAAAGTAAATTATAATAGTTATCTCATCGGAATATCTTTAAGTATGTATCACTGACCATATGGACTCGTCACACTGTTTTTGATAAATAATTTTAAAGGTGAACCAACCGAGATAAACATTCTCCAGTTTTTAAGTTTACGCAGCTATGCATTGATATAAGTCCTATTAATACGTGACAAGAAAGCATTGTATCTCATTTGCCTATTGCGCGCACGGAGACGGAAATTTGACAGTTGTAGTTTATATTAAAGAGATTTGCGGAAATATAAAATGTTTATTTATGTGCTAATCATAAAAAAATGTATTAATTTGATAACTAAAAATATTTATCAAATTTGTGATTTTTCATCGTAAATATCACAGTTAAACCTCCTCGGGCCGAATTTATGCGACCGTTAGTAAATTTATTAATAAAATTCTATCAATTTCTCAAGTTTAACCAAAATATCCCGTTAAACATATTAAAGAACTTGTAAGGAAGTGTTATATTCAAAACAGTTAAAAAATTTACTAAATACAGTTATATAAAATTTGTTGTAAATAAATAAATTCAAACATAAGTTCTTAAATTCATAAACGAAGACATGCGATTATTTTTATAATATTATGTGGCCAAATTCGAAAATGATAAATAAAAAATCGCAAAAATCTGATATACTTTTGCCTATTGATGAAAATGGTTAGTCCACAGCATGATTTATTTTACAGATTATATAGAAGTTTACAATAATTTGGTAAATTTGCGAGTCGAACTCCCGTCACTTAATAAATAATCTTTGCACTTGTATCAATAGTTAAACAGAAGTTTAACTATTGATACAAAGCTATTTTCTTTTAACCCGATATGTTAGCCAAATAATATTATAGAATTTTAGTTTATAATTAACCTAAATAATCTTCGAGAGCGTCAACCGGGCGAATTTTTTTTAAATATAAGAAATAATGCATTAGGGATATAATAAAAGTTTACTTAAAGGGATGTATGTATGATCTGACAATTTTACTTTAAATACAGCGTTATAGAGCTGTATATACCTTTTGAGGAAATCAGAAGCGGGGAGGACTATTGTATGGCGGGTCTATTGACCGCGGACAAATGCACAGGCGCTGTAAAGAAAACCCGCTAATGTGATTTCATTGTGAGAATATATGTATATGGAGATAGTTAGATTTAATACATAGTGCCGTAATTTGATTACAATTATTAAGTGTATCAAAAAATGTGTCCTCTTCACATTTTTTAAATAAAAGACAATACTCATAAATATATAATCATTTTTAAAACATTGTTCACATAAGAACACTATGCAAAAAACCGTCAAAAGTTCATAAAATATTTCACTTTGATATTTGAGGTCTAAACATAATTGTTTGTATTTTTCATATTGTTGACTTTCGACTCGTAAACAAATCCTACTCACATGTTTAAAGTGTTAGACAATTCCGACAATTTCGACAATATGTTACAGGTTAATTAATAAATTAGTTATGATATAGATTTTTTACAACTTTTTAAGTTTAGACTACATGTGGATGGCTAAGCCCATTTTATCCTTTTAATTTGTATTTATAATAAATGAATCCATTAAGCATTTAGCAGATAATATTAGAGAACTTGATATATACAATGGTGTTCCTAAAGAATAAGGACACGTAGATACGTGTAATAGATATTAGAGTTGATTAATATGTGAACGGTTAATGATTTTTGTAATTTAATACGCTCTTACGCTGACATCTCCATACTTCTTCTGTCATTTGTAACCACTAAGTTGTATTAACAGTTTTAGAACTGAAATCACACCGTGTACCGATAAACATTAGTTACATCGAATTTTTCACAGCTAAAAACTTAAAAGAAAACAACACAGCACCACAGAAACAACCAACTAATTGGCGGTATAAAATCGTCTACCCTCAGGTGACTAAAAATCATCTTCATCATATACTAGTAATTTTTAATGGGGAAAAGAATTATTATAAAAGTCAAACGCGAACTCTATTCAATTTTGTTGGATTTAAATGAATATTTAAAAAAATAATACTTTGATTTCTAAATAAATAAAAAAAATCTTTGATTTTCTCTTCTAAGATTGTTAAGTTAAATTTACTTACTTACTTTACCGTAATCTACCTTAGTTTTCGCAATTATACATAGAGTTGATTAAAAAAAATTAGGTAGGGTTGGGCTAAGAAGCCTTTCGTATGACGTTACATAATATATATAGGAAATTTAAGCCCCGCAAATTAATTTAATGGATTATGATTACAATACACTTATTTACTGCGGTACGATAGATTAATTAGAAGATTTCAATGTATAAATATTAAAACTACTTTATTAAGCTGCAATTTTATGCCTTTGTTACCAATATAAGCGAAATTTAATAAGCAAGATAAAATCTTAAAAAACTTAAAAGACCTGTTAGCATAAATCTCTTTAAAAAAATTTATAAGAACTGTTAATTTTCCTTATTAAACAATTTCGAGTGAGTGAGCCATATCACCAAATTTTTAGATCGATTATAAAACAAAAGCCTTAGCTGAGTTATTTGACTAATATTACAACAAGTGATATATACCAGAATGTACATAATAACCTTTAATATTAAAACAACTTGGCTAGGCGTTGAGGTTAAGAAGATTATAATATATAAAAATTTTGGCCAAGTTTACCATAAAAGGTCGTTAGGATGCACAATGGTGTTGTCTCGCCAAGTTTTATAAGGACGAAGTGATACACTTGGCCCCTTTCCACTTTTCATACGGATATAGCATAACACGCCTTAGCTACATCACTTCATTATTTCCTTACATGTGAAAAAATTTGTTCAATAACATTTTAACCATCATTTTCCAAACCGCTTAAGTTACAATTTTTTTCAAAAAGCAGATTAAACTCGCAACCCCTATAATTGAGCTATGGAAAAAGTTAAAAAACGACTCTTTTAAATTTTACGTGAAATCCTAATATCGCAGAACGCAATTTTAATGCACGAGTTCGAGCATTGTTAACAACGAGCGATGAGTTTGCGTAGCGTCGGGGTGCGGAGGAATATAGGTCATATCGACGTCACGACATTGACAAATTATAAGTGTCCACGCCATAGGGTTCTCTCAGCCGATGTCCCATTAACATAACAGCCGAACTGACCTCGGCGCTTACATCGATACGAAAAAAATATTCCCTGGGCTCGTTCCAAGACGCCGGCGATTCGGGGGTTTGGGTTGGAGCGGTTCGAGACGAGACGACGCCGGGCACCGCCCGCCTGTCAGGCGCCGTGCTCGCAACTAGGGTAACGCCACTGCAGATAAAACTCGGGACAGAGTTATGTGGCTTTCGCTTTCCTCCCTTATGCACGTCTCCTAAAAGATTCGAAGTAACAGTGGCTATTTTCCCTTATAGAATATCTACTCCCTTATAGCTTTCAATAAGGTAACGCAAATCATGATGAACTTTACTTTTTATTACAACATATATATAGGTGTGTATTAAATTTATCGCTTATATTAGTAAATTATGTGTCCATCCGGTAGTGAAATTTAAAAACTAATTAGCTTTTTTAGCGGGAAATTTTTGAACGTTGTTCAAATGTTAGAGCGATGTAACTGACTTTGATTTCGTGAGATTCTCAAAGGAGTTAATATGATCGGCCGATGGGGCTTAAAGTGACATTAAATCAATGAAAAACGCCGTTGCGTTCCTTTAGGTTTGTAAATTAAAGATTCAAATTCAGGCACGATCATACGATCAATGTGTTGCTTTCGTTTCGAGAATATAAAATTTTATATTTACGCTAATATTACGCTGTATACTTTATATTTCTATCTGTATGACCATAGTTTCAGTAAATTGCTGAAAAGTCGGGAAAATAAAATAAAAACAAAGAAAATGAAACTTAAATATAACCTTAATTTTAACAGTTAATGAAAAGATTTAAGAATCGTTAACCCTTTCAATATATAAGATTTTTATTCACATCAAATAACAAAGCAGAAAATTCTGTACGGAACCTACTCCTTTTATTACGTCTTGCGCTATTATTGTTTATGGACGCTTAGGAATAGTTAAAACCCCCAGGGCAATATCCAGTTTTACCCTGACGTCGTCCCTCGATTGAATCATGTTTGTTTTAGATTTACTTTCGGTTTGCTATACTGTAAATATTTGTTCATACTGACAAGGTATTATTTTCTAAAGTACAAAAGTTTTGCTTAAGCCACAAAAAACACGTAAAGGTTAATATATATTTTACACAATTTTAAAGTTTAATGTAAATATTAGGAAAAATGTAACAAATATAATAATATAATAGAAAAGTTACACTTACACCGCAGAATTGGCAAAATCGGAACGGATTTTAATGAAGATTTTTGAACTATCAATCCTTTATTAACCTTTGTTTTGTTTATTACAATACTCCAACGACTCCTTAATAATATTTCTTAATTTCTAATTTCATACGGTAAATCAAAAATTAGCACTTAAAATTATAATCAACAATTTTATAAGGCGCCAGAATTCGATCAAAGATTTTTTCGAACTAAACTTAGTCTGGCCATAAGAGAACTTATAACAGAAGTCATTTAATAAAAACTTTTGAATTTTAAATGATGGCCATTAAAATATTAATTGAATTCCAATTTTGAATGTTTTTATGAAAATAAAAATGGGGATTTGCTGTTTGAAACTTAATTTATTTTTAAATATGAAGTGGACGCTTAAAGAAGACCGAGTTGGGGTTATCGTATTGCATCGGTGCGGAAAAATTTGAATATAACCAAAAGATTTGTTTATCGCTTCATCGAACGACGTAATGAAAGTTTAAGTTTAGAATACAGAAAAAGAAGTTGTTGACCTCACACTGTTAGGACTGCTACAGTGATAAAAGCTGTGAAGGCAGGGCTCCAAAGAAATCCCATGCGTTAGCTGAAACTGTTGGTCCTTCAGATGGGATTAAACAGATCCACGAAGACTTAAGGCTACAAGCTTATCGAAGAAAAACAGGACACCTTTGGATGCGCATTTAATTGATCTGAGAGTAAAGAGAACCGGCGTTTTGATCGACTTGAAATTCTATTTTTTTTTATGATAACATTTTTACCACGGCGGAAAGCTACTATGAACAAAATTATAAGCCATATTCCGAGTATCCAGCCGGGCCATAATCCAATTATAAATTGTTACTGTAAAAACAAAAATGTGTCAGATTTAAGTCAATAGAAGTGAAGAAATATCTACTGTTAATTTATATGAATGAATGTAACATAGTTACAGTTACGTGATGCTCGGCGTGACGCTGGCATCTTCTGAAATTCATGATAAGCATGGCTTATTTTCCGAGAATTGGCAAAGCGACAGTGACGCATTGTAATTGACCTAGAATCTAGAATCGCTTAAGAGTTCCTATGAACTTGTTAAATGAACTCGCTTGTAACAAAGGCGCATTGATCATTTCTCCTATTATTTAATCTTTTGAAAATGAATTGATTTTTACGTCATGATACGCACATACATTGGAACCGATTTCGAAAAGTCGTTCTTTTGTTAAAAAACGAAAACGATCTTCGTTTGGAGTAGTAATTTATGCATATACAGTAATAATTTTTTTGCATCCTGATGTACTATGCGGTTTTAAAATAAAATAAATGTAAGTCAAAAAGAAAAATCTAGTCTCTACAAATTAAATTAATTAAATTTAAGCATAGAGAAGAGATCGATTTATTGTATAGCTTTATTAAAATCACTGTTGACGATATCATTTCCTAGTTACAGCAATATTTAAAAAAAAAACCACTTACAATTTAGTCGGAATAGTTTCGTCGGAATAGTTAGTAGCGACTTTAATTTCGAAAACCGACAACTTATTAGATTTATAGATTACAAATAGCGACCGTCTTAATAAAATCTAACTGTCATTAATTTCTATTAAATCTCTCGTTTAATCAAAGACTATTAAAATACTCCGTGCTAGTCAGCCAGAGTTCTTAATGAATCCTAGTGATTTGTTATTAAGTTACATAATGTTTCTTCTGCAGTTAGAGCGTTAGTTGGCTGGACTCTCGCCAAAGTCCGTGTCCTTCAGATCCTTCCTGTAAGGGACGAGATAAGGCGGGGACGACTGCCTGGCGCCAATGTACAAAACAAACGTCTATAGAGTTATGAGCATTTAGAGGTCATGACGGTGAGTAATGGTTAGTGAATTCATACCGTACTAATTTTTTTCGATATCCAATTAATTAATAAGATCTTTTGCGACCGTTGTCTGTAAAATATTTCTATGTTAGGAAAACTTTGACGTTTGCCAAATAAACTAACTTATTTAACGAGCAGGTCCTCTATTGGTCTAAATTTATTTTCATTATCCGCCGATTTCGATGATTTTAAATTCATTATAAAGAGTTTATTGTAAGATTATTAGGATTAGAATCATTATTATTGAACTTGAAACTTCAAAGATACACCAGGGAGCTCATTAATACCAAAAAGTGAATAGTCAGGCTAGGTTTATTTAAATTTTTTGCTTTTATTATTTTGTGGAACTGTTTATTATTTTTAAAACATTTTTACTATAATTTCATATTCGACAATTATTTTTGTCTAATTCGAATATTGTTTTCACGTAATTCAAATTGTATGCATTCGTATTTCAACACATTATTTCTGATAAAAACATTCGTACCCAACATTAACACGCAGTGTTCATGCATTCTCATAAAGCTTCGGGTGGCGTTAATTAGATTTTAATGATAACACTCCATTAACAAGTTCAGTCAATGTCACCGGCTTTGAATTCTGCGAATTGTGACTCGCAATTTCACAGAAATGAACCGGCAATTATTCGCTGTACATGTGCTCGTGCTCTTTCACTCACTAAACATTTATTAACTGGCCCGTTGGTGTAGTGGTTAATGCTTCTGATTGCAAAGCCAAAGGTCGTGGGTTCGATTCTCACCCAGGACAAAATATTTGTGCGATGAGCATATTTATTTATTCTGTGTCTGGGTGTTAATTATCTATATTAGTATATTTAAAAAAAATATATAAGTATGTATATCAGTTGTCTGATTATCATAGTACAGGCTCTGCTTAGCTTGGGTACAGATGGCAATGTGTAAGATGTCCCATGATACTATCATTATTATATTATTAAGATATAAAATTACACATTCATTAAAATTATTTACCTTGTAAAACCAATGTCGTGAGAAATAAATAATAATTATTTTATTATTATTATAAACATTAATTTAATTTTGCATCCGCATTTGTTTTTGCCTTCCATTTATATATCTAATCATCAACCGGAAAAAAAATGCGATGTATATGTTTTAAAATAAAGTTTCAACTGATTCCATAGGAAGAGATTAAATTTAAGAAAAATCAATTCATTAAATAATAATTGACACCGGCGTAGTATTTTTTGAATTGAATAAAAAAAAAGTAAAAAAAATCAAACACAACACTGGCTAAATCGATTTAAATTAAATACATATATTTATTTAAAAATCCCAACGAATTTTCACGATGGCGTGATTAATTATCTTATATCGCTTGTTTTGGTGCGACACATCATAAGTAGTAATTTGTACCCAATGCAATGCCATATAACGAAATATAACATTTAGTTTTAATCTTTTTTTGGCCAGTAACCTATACTTGTAAGTTTCTTGAAAATTTAATCAATTGTTACATAGGTGACAAACATTTATTTTATTTATAAGAGAGTGAAAATTAACGGAAATAACACAATAATACAAATTAGTATTACGATAATCGAACTATTTAATTAAATAACATCGATTTAACGTTACAGAACTGAAAGCAGTTAAGAAAATTATTACTTTAGGCCAGATCAAACCAGTATTTGTTTACCGATCCACATACGTTCAACGATTGATACGCAATTTTCAAATTAAAAGCTTATAGTGCTGTAATCACCCAACACAGCTCAAAACACCATTTAAAATTAATTGAATACGACTACTCCGTTTAAAGTTTCAGCGCGACGAAAATTTGTTTCGACAATTTTCGAAACATTTCACTGATATTAAAATATAAATTTCCTGTGTTGCCACCGTGTAAAACGCTATTGTTATTATTGTCGTTGAACAAAGGAAGATGTTGAAGGAAATTGTCTATCGCCTTTACGATATGAATTTCAACACTCATTTTTACCATTCGTCTAAGTGGTAGTGGTTTATAAGGCGTTATCAGGTACTGTACCGACAAGTAGTAGTATGCAAGCACTGCTGTGTTCCGATTAGAGGAGCAATGTTGCCAGACTTTGCTCGTTTCTTTGACTTAAAATCCTGAAAACGTTAATACTTTCGACTACCACAATTTACCGGGCGGTAACATTTAAGGAGTTATATCAAGAAACGGTCCGACAGTTTATGTCCTTTGACCTCGATGCGAACAACGTTCAACGAATTTCGGTATAATAACGACCACTGGTAAAATGCGAACGCGCGTGAAGGGCCAAAAATAGCTCCTATTAGTATTATTAATTATGTGTAAGCGTTACTTATGCTATATGAGACGTTAATAACGATAAAGCATATGTTTCCACTTTTATGAGTTATTTTTCGAACACACAGCGAGCCGCTAACACCATAACCAATCGACCCGTTGTCACGGAGTTGGTTGGGCGTAAATAACTGTGTGTCCACGGCTAACCGGGTTTGTTCATGTATTAATAGGCACAGGGTGAACTGTAGGGCTTCGTTGAGTATATTGTTATGTATACTTAAAATTTATTCTTGTCTCTAAAGTGTGATGAGCAGTTCAAAGAGGATCAACCGTATCGCTTGAGGTGCCAACACTTATTACTTCCTAGATTATATTTAAACATAATCGCGTAAGATTCTCTCTTAGTGAATGAGATATTGAATCGAATTATTTATTTTTTGTTTTTTTACCGTTTTTTTTGGTTTCATAGATTCTTTTCTCGTCTGGGTTGGGTAAATACAACAATATAATTGCAAAAACATTAAGATAGATCTATTGCAAAAACGCTGTCCTTATTATAAGATAGAAATATCTTGTGTTATAATATATATGTGGGCGTTTGATATACATAAATTTCACACGGACAAACGCTCACATTCGAAACCGACCTGAACAATAATCCGTAGTTTGTGCAAATATTTATTCTGGGTAGAAAACGGGGTCATTGAAGAATGGAGGAAATTTTTAAATTTAAATATATACTAAAACTCTCGGGAGGAGAGACCAATTAGGTTAGGGTAAAAGTTAAAGAAAATAACGAACAATGCGGGCGGTGTCATGACTTCTGGATTAGAGCTACTTGTAGATACGGTTTTTCTCGAAACTTCAAGCACCGCCGATATGATTCTGAAGACATTCACAGAAACGAGTATACAAATAATTTAGGCTCGTTAATATGTCGGTCATCTCATGAGTTACACTCCGATACTCATTTTTCTTATTACTTTTAGCTTTCAAGAGAAGACGAGAATCGACAATCGTAATATCTACAAAAACTATGCTCGGCAGCGCTTGATCTATCAGACATCTTGTTTGAATCCAAAATGACGGACCGTTCACAACTGGAGTTTTCTTTTCGAACATAGCAAGTACGTACGCAAGTATAAGGGTTTTCTTCGATCTGCGAGGTCAAACTTAAAGCGATTAACTGATGGAGGATTTCGGCAGATTTTCCGGAAGATAGTATGGCGAAGCGACTCCTTAAGATGGCGAAAGGCTCTCATCTTTTATTTTGTTATTACAATTATTTTATGCAATTATAACACCTTTATTTCCGGCGGTACTGAAAACTAAGGTCGCGTTTTCGAATTGTTGTTTATTCTGATTTTCTCTGTTACGAAAAAAGTGTCATTTTCTTACTCTGTCATAAAAACATGAACCGGCATCATTTACATTATTAATTTTTAATGACTTTAAGAATATAGAGTTTCTCAATACGTTTGAATTTTTTATACGTATAAAAGTATTAGTACGTGACATTTCTATCAAGTAACAACCAATTCTGATGATTATTCTTTTATTGTAAATGCCTTATTCCAAGGTTGGTTCCATAGTTTAACAATATTGGTTGTTGGATATAGAACACCTCAAAACAAAACAGAACTACTATTATTTTTTGCTTAAAATGTAAGCTTTATACCTATTAAATTTAAAACGGCATCTCAAAAATTAATATAAGTTTTGTGATTTATCAGTTGGTCGGCAGCTTATTCATTACATGAGTTGAATTTGCAAAAACTATAAATATGACATTTCGAAAAAACAATGTTACCGTATGAAATATAAAGAGAAAAATAAAGATAAAAATATAAAGAGTTTTTTTATCAAACAGCTATATAAGCTGTTTGATAAAAAAACTACGGTCGAATTTTGTCTACCAGGTAATCGCTAGTAATATTTAATTGTAAAAAGAAGAGAGCATCGTATGGAAATATTGCACGACTCGATATTAAGTATTTTCCCCAGCCCGAGAAAAAATTTATATAGGCATTGCGGCTTACTTTCTTATACAGTTGTGCAAGCCTTAAATTGAAATGCCTTCGACCGTTTCACGCCCGAGGCGAAGAACCCGAGCGGACTGTAGACTAAAAAAGTAAATAGCGTGATTGCGTAACCCTCGATATCAGATGTATTGTAAATTGGCTTAAATAAAATCTGGGCGTTGTACGCTATTAGTCTTCCCGTTACCATCTAATGTCTATATTACAAAAATAGACACACTTAATAAGACATTTTAACTATAGTAATCTAACATGTTTGTTGATTATAACGGGTGTTTCCAAGACACAAGTATTGGATAACATTAGACACCAAAACATTTTGAGATTAGATACCAAATATGAAATCAATTTCTCTTTATTTTATTTTTATGAAAAATTTCCGAAAAACCTTCACTTCGCTATGAAGGAGGCAAAGGAGCCAGGACCCGTTGATGGTATCTTATCTTATCTGCCGTTGATTGCCGTTGATGCTTTTAGCCTATGCGGCTCTATAAAGCTTCATCGGATCGCCGAATCCATGGCAATGCTAGTTGCTGATGGCAAACGATCACCGTTGCCCATTGAAATTCGCAACATCAGAAAAGTCGTGGATGCGTTGCCAGCCTTTAAGGTGGGTATAAGAATGGGGAGGAAACGAGGAGGGGAGAGCCGTAAAAACATAAACACTTCCACTTTACGCCAATTTTTTCCGAGGTCGTCGTACTAGTTCGAATCGGTCCATTCAACAGCAGCGAGAACTACTGCGTATCGCCGTATAATCTTGAGCAGTGGTGATGATTTTTTTTACCATTTACTAGGTCATTTATACTATATATCATTTTATATTTATACTTTATTTCAGTAAAATAGTGTAAATGTAAAACAAACTAGTGTTTGAAGTAGATATTTTTAGATATATCTAATTTCATTATTTGACTCCGAAAATTACGTAAAATACATGAAATATATTATTATAACGGTTCACTAATTTCAACCGTATGAACAGGTACCAACAAAGAGGTACAGTACATACTTACACTTTGACAAAATTACATCTTCAAGTACACTTTACTACTACATTTGCAAACTTTTTATTTTCATTTGTCAATTCGTACATCACGACACAACACTAGCATATTTGACTTCTCACTCACTCACATAATTCGCGTACATAACTGTGGTAAGGATTAAATTAAAACTGTTTTGCGGTAAATGTATGGTACACTTTATCGAAATAGTTACGATAGCGTTGTTTTTATTGCTGTTATATCACCTATATTAATATCAGATATGATAGTCATAAGGACTAAAGTATGTATCTCTTTTATTAAATATATTCTGTCACATAATGAAAACTTTTGAATATTGAATGTTGGTCACAAAATTATTTGTCGTACTCGAATTTCGAATGTTTTATGAAAATAAAAACTTGCACTAATTCGAATTTCATTTGTTATTAAATATGGAGTAGGTGCTTGAAAAAGATAGAGTTACAGGCCCTCTAGACAAAGTTACGAAATGACATTTCATAAACTTATGTCAGTTCCATACATTTTGGACTTTTCAACTAGCGACATCGTTAATCGAATGTAACTTTGTCTAGAGGGCCAGTTATCATGTAGCACCGGTTACGCGCCAAATCAGATTTTCGAACTAATGAAAAATTTGAATATAAATAAAATATTCGTTTATCGCTCCATCAAACGATATAACAACAATAAAAGTTCAATAGAAAGAAAAACAAGTGGTCGCCCTTTCCAGGACTCCAGCAGTGACAAAACTGTGAAGGCTGTTGGCCCTACGGATGGGGTTAAGCAGAACCACAGTGAAAAGGTTGTTACTTATTTAACAACCTTTTCACTGTGGTTCTGCTTAACCCCATCCGTCTTAGGGCTTTCAGCTTATTGAATAGAAACAGGCCATCGTTTGGATGCTTGTTTAATGGAACTGAGACTGAAGAGATCTCGCGTTTTGTTGAAACGGTATGCGGGAAAAAAATACACCGTGATTGTTTTTCCCGAGGAAAAAAAAATCTTATCGTAGAGGAGAGCTACAAAAAAAATGGTAAGTGGCGTGCCCACAGTAAAGAAGAGAGCAGATGCAGCGCATTCCGCGTATCCAGTGAGGCCTCTTTTTCTCAGTCACTCATGGTTCGGCTGGGTGTCTCTGACTTCACTGAGGTACATTTTTGTTAGAAAAGCCTTAAAACGATTGCAGTTGTTATCAAAATAAGTTCCTCATAAACCTTGTGAAAACTCTTTCTGATACCATGTTCAATAACAGACAATGGGTATTTGAACAAAATTCTGCGCCAACTCATAGAGCGAAAGGATACAAAACGAGCTACTGGCTCGTGAAATTTACTTCATCCGACACGAGACTCCTGTAAGCGACCAGACTTAAATTCGTTGAATTATAATAAAATGAAATATAGAGGAAAAGACCAGCTCAAAGCCTCATCTTGATTTCCGGTCTGTAGGCATCCTTGATCAAACAGCCGCCCATATTGATATGGACCTCATTCGTACTGCTATAGACGACTGGTTTGTATTTAGATTTGCGGGGGTCATTTTGAATAAGGTTGTTAACTAACCTTACCTAAGACTATTATAGGTAACTAACCTGACCTATAACAGTCTTTGTTTTAGTAAATTTCTGTGGGTATATAAATCGTTACTGTAAAAACAAACATGTGTTAATTATTTTACAATAAACATGTGACAGAAATTATAACCCACCCGTCTTGGTATTTTTTAATTATTTCTAGACCGTGTTTATATTTCTAGTTTATTGCGAAATTATCTGCTTAGTGTTAAGATGTTTTTGTAAACTGTTTCAAATAACAGTTCAGTGGAAATATTTATTTCGCAAATAAAAAACCTGCTTATATTAAAAATTTAAGCCTACTAAAAACGGAAAAGCTTAAGGTAAACAGACTTATGGAGAACCCGTGTTAAGAAGACCAAAAATATTTCCATTTTGATTCAAATACATAAATAATTTCCACTTTTTTATAAGAATACAATCGGCTACTACTTTATGCTTAATCTAAAGAAATCATATCACTAAACTACATAGTTTCCCAGAAATTTCAACAGCAAATCTCTCATTCAAACTGTTTGAAGTATTAAAAATGTTCAGCTTGTGATTAAATATATCATAATTTATATTTTTTATGGACTAAGAGGCAAACGAGCAAGCAGCTGACGTAAGTGATCACCGCCGCCAATGGACATTCGCATCAAAAGACCCGCAAATGGGTTGCCGGCTTTTAATGTAGGAATAAGCTCTCTTCTTGAAGGGCCCTAAGTCGTATCGGTCCGGAAATACCACTGACGCCAACTGACTCCACAATTTTGTGGCGCGTGGCAGGAAGTTTCGCGAAAACCGCAAGGTGGTTCACCGAGAGCGGTCCACCAACGCGGCTAATCACAGAATAATAATAATGTCTTCCCGACCGGATCCGGCAGCCGCCGATCTACAAGAGATCAGCCAAGTGCGCAGGATATATTATAGTGCACAAGCGTTTGCGTAGACACAGGTGCACTC
>DWHO01001994.1:0-14126 GCA_018247575.1 Eurytides lysithous rurik | reverse complement strand
TGTTTTAACTAAGTCTATATAATCTTAGGTGTTGGTTTGTTTATTAAATATTTAATTATGTTTACCATGTTTCGTATCTCATACTCATCACAAAGTTTTTTCAGAAATATTCAGGCCTCATCGACAAGGAAATTGTTACTTAAGTGCAAAAGAAAATATTCAAATAACCTCATACTTGGATTGGAAACTTCTTGTGACGATACTGGTTGTGCAATTATAAATAGAAATGGGGAGTTAGTGGCAGAGTCATTATATTCACAAAATTTAATTCATTTGCGCAATGGTGGTATCATTCCAGACATCGCTCGGGACTTACATGTAAAATCTGTGGAACCAGTCGTAACAGAGACATTGAATAATGCTAAGGTGTCAATGGATGTTATTGCAGCTATAGCCGTAACTTTAAAACCGGGTCTGCCGCTTAGTCTTTCGGTGGGCATGAAGTATGCAAAACATTTGGCTCGTAGGTATAAAAAACCCATAATTCCTATACATCACATGGAAGCTCATGCATTGGCTGTTAGAATGCAACATAACATTGAGTTCCCGTATTTAACTTTGTTAATATCTGGTGGACACTGCTTATTAGCTGTTGTAGAAGATGTCACAGACTTTAAATTACTGGGAGAGAGTATAGACATGGCCCCTGGTGAAATGTTTGACAAAGTAGCAAGAAGGATGAAGTTAAGAAATGTGCCTGAACTTTCGAAATTGTGCGGAGGACAAGCTGTTGAAATAGCAGCAACAAAAGCCACCAACCCTCACTTATTTAAACTCCCATTGCCCCTTGCAGATTATAAAGATTGCAATTTTAGTTTTAATGGTCTGAAAACTTCAGTTTTGTTCAATCTACACAAAAAAGAAAGTGAACATCAAATTACTGCAGATAAGTTAATACCAGAAGTAAATGATTTATGTGCTTCAATGTTAATGGCCACTTCTAGACATTTAGTTCATAGAACACAGAGAGCTATGGAATTTTGTCATCAGATGAATCTTATACCTGATGGCAAAAAACAATTGGTTGTATCTGGAGGAGTGGCATGTAATAATTATATTTTTAATGCTTTAATGTTGTTGTGCAATGAATTTAATTATAAGGTATTTCGGCCAACATCTAAGTTATGCACAGATAATGGTGTAATGATTGCTTGGAATGGTTTAGAAAAATGGAAAAGAGGAATAGATATTGTTAGTGATTTAAATAAAATAGATATTGAAGGTACTAGTCCATTAGGTGTAAGTTTAATATCAAAAGTAGCTGAAGCAAGAATTCCTATAAAATTGATGAAAATAAAAATGAGATAGTTGATATGCATTTGTTTTTTTTTATTTTGTTATAGAATTGAAGTTATTTACTAGGATTATTGTTTAGAATGTTTCTATAACTTAAAAATATTTAGCTCTTATAAAAAGGGCTCCTATTTTTCTTATTTCCTATATTCTTTCAAAGTAATAGGAATGTATATTAAAGACTATGTATGAATATATTTACAATTTAGTTCTCATAAATGTATGAAATTTATGACTACAGTATCTATTTGTTAAACTACATTTACACATAAGGTTCTCATACAAGATATATTATGGTGCACTGGTGTGTCCAGATTTCTCTATCCTTGTATGGCATAAATACTAAGATTGGCCTTTCACCAACAAAATACACAGACAATATAGAATAACAGACAAATTTTAGAGATGCATATAAGAAAAACAATCAAATAAGATTTCCTATATGGATCTTTATTAAAGCAAGTAATCGCTATAAACAGTTTAATTCATTAGGAACTCTTTATTTTTTTTTCAAACATTGTTTGCAATTTATATCAGAAATGCAATATAGTGTGAAATAAAAGTGATTTTTCCTCTGTGTTCAATGACTACTGCCCTCTAACAGTATACCATAAATAGAAATATGTTTTTTTTTCACTGGCATGCAATTTCTGACACAATTTGAATATCTGTGTTGGCAGCACCGCAGTGGAGCACAGGGGTAGTAGTTTTTCGTCTTCAATACCAGCTTTTAGCCAGCTCCGTACAAGGATTTCTGAGTGGTCGTCTAACATCCCTAGGTGTATCTAGTGTATACCTGTGTTTTATAGAATTCTTACCATTGACACCAACTGAGTAGTTTAGCACATATTGATGAATAATAAATTTTTACTAGGAGACATTTGCCTCGCACATGATCACATTTGCGTTTTACGTCAACATTTTAACTCGAAAACGTAGCTGTAAACATTATTCCTCTTTATTGAAGATTTGAAAAATAATTAAATTATTCAATTCGAATTAAGTTAAAAATTGGGGAGTAGAAATGATCAACAATTAAACTTAACTACTAGAATTGTCCTGCCAATTTTTGTCGTGCACGACTAAAGTTCAATGGAACAATAAAATTAGTACCATCTGAAAAGTAAATTATGTTAGTAGCAGCTCGCTCATTGTATTCTCAAGAAATTCAAATAACAAAAACAGACATTGGACACCGTTACAGATTATGGTCGATTTTTAATTTGGTAAGTTTTTTAGGTTTTTTTTTTAATTTTTTGAAGCAAAAGCTAAGTAGCTAATAAGAACTTCTCCAATATTATTTAAAAAATAAGTGAGGATTTTTTTCATTAGTCCTATGTAACATGATACTGTAAAGTGCCATCGCACGGCCTTTGAGAACAGTTATAAAATTAACATTAATCCAAATTCAAGATCCATATTTATATAAATACAATATTCGAATGAACCTTAAAATTAATCATATAACTTTTTTTTAGTATAACTATAAAGTAACGTCTATCTCTTAAGCCCCTTTAAACAAAATACAATATTATTTACATCTAAATTTATGGAAAAAGTATCAAATTTGCAATCCTGAGGCTAGAGAACTTTAAGGCGTTAAAAATGATTTCCATTTAGGTTACCAGTATAAGGCAAAGAATAAATGTAAATGTGCACATTTTGTTCGTAAAAAAAGATTCAGGGGATAAAAAGTTCTATCCAGCGCTATTAATCATTCCTCGTGCCGTGCACCGTACCATATTTATATTCAAGGTACCTGGACTCGATCTGTTTTTTCAGTTTCTTTTATTTATGTTATGTGCATCTTATTACGAGTCGACGGTATTCTGTAATCAGATAGCCAGTGATGTTTTGTATCCCGTGCAGTACGTGGGTATTGCACGTCTAAATATATCTTAAAATGTTTAAAATCAAAGAACTAAGGAAATTAATGTTTAAAAATAAGACAGGAAATGAATACATGAGACTAATTTCAAGTGATGGTTTAAGAATTTCGTTTAAACAACATGTAAGCAACGAAAGTACCTTGAATTTTAATGATATTCCTGGCCCCAAGTGCTATCCGATTCTCGGAACATTATACAAATATTGGCCATTGATTGGTAAGTGCTTCTCATTCTAGTAAATTATATCAAAAATCTATAAGTAGGTAAAATATTTTATTAGGCTGTTGTCCGTTGTAAAAGATAAAAAAATGAGTAAACCTGTATGGTCGTTAGACTAAAGCTTTTTACCTTTTAGTTGCAACATCGGCTTAAGTATGGGTATGCTTTTCCAATGAGGAAATGTATCAAATTACAGGGGAATATAACGCTGAATCATTGGATAAAAACGCATGGTTGAATTGGCGTCGCTACGGGGGCCTCGTGAGAGAAGTTCCGGGTGTGAACTTACTTCATGTTTTCGAACCAGACGTTATAGAAGCAGTGTTCAGACAAAATGATCGGTATCCAGCTAGACGTAGTCACGTCGCGATGCTCTATTATCGCATGAGTAAACCAAACGTATACAACACCGGTGGATTACTTTCCACGTAATGTAGATTCTGTTTTTATAGAGTTATTTCACGACAAGAATGCTAGTAAAGGGTGATGAATGTGCCAAACTAACCAAGGTAGGTTGGATGGCCTTGTTCAAGGCTTGGAATTTATTTCACACGTATAGCGGGAGTTGGAACAAATATTTATTTAGTACACGTTTAAAGAAAGTTAAATGAACAAAAGAGACGGTGAAGTCCCCGAGACAAAATATTTACATATTATACAGGGACTTAGAACATACCAAGTAATTCCATTATCTGGTTTCTATGGTCAGTATAATCAAAGTTGATCCAGATTTCTTGATTTGTCAGTTTGTTACTTATCAGTAAACAACACGCGACAAAATATTTTAGAGTCGTTTGTGAAACTTCTGACACATCGCAACGGAAAATAAGATATCTAATACTGAAGAGAAATCGTTTATTATTGCAAAGTTACTTAGTTAGTTGTTAGTTAGATTTTGCGAAGAAAAAAGTTACACCACATTTCATATCTTTATCAACGCCTTGGAAAGAAGAGAAGCAAGTTAAGACAATTACCGATAATAATAAAAAAAAAAACTGATACGTGCAAGAACTACTAACCGTACCGAAATTGAAGAGGAGACTTTATTAAAACGGTTTAAATCTTTATTTCTAATTTAAACACTACAGCGGTTATTATGACCGGGTTTTATGAACAAACACTCGTGGTCCCTTCGATGTCGTAGTAACCGATTTTTACTGTACGTTTTCAATATCGTTTAATCCTGTTTCAGTTTTAATGGACCACTATCAAATGATTTACTAGAATTATTTTAAAAACGTATAAAAAGTCTTAACAATTATCTTAAATAACGCGCTTACCTTCATGTTTAAAGAAGCAAATAATAAAATATTTGTAGTTCGTTGTTTTATAAATTGAAAGTATGAATTGAATACACTGTTTACATATTTTAGCAATGGCGCAGATTGGTGGAGACTTCGAAGTACATTTCAAAAGAATTTTAGTGGTCCTCAAAACGCTAAACAATATGTGGATGTTACGGACAAAGTGGTACAGGAATTCGTGGAATGGATTAAAAAACGCAAAGTATCACAACACGAGGACTTTCTAGTTTACCTCAACAGACTTAACTTAGAAGGTATGCATAACTGTAGTTGGAGTCTTTTTAATTTAAAATTATTATATGCAACGACGGATGTCAGGTGATATTCATACTTAGTTACCTTACTGTCTAGATGTACTCTATATACTTTACTTATGCTTATACATATATATATACACACACATATATATATATATATATATATACTTTTCAATCTTAAAATCGAGTAACTCTAAACCGATACCTCCTTGGTATTTGAAATTCGCGACCATAAATTGAATGTCCAAAGTTCCATTAAGTTCATCATTACTTTGGTAATACAAGCCGTAAAAGAATACCTTTGTAAAACGTAGATTTTTTTGCAGTCAAGTAATAATTAACAGGGATTGTCAAATTACTTCATAATTTTAAATAGTTGGCAAATACATAAGTCATATCTCGTCATAAATACAATCTTTTGTTAATCTTTTTTGTGAGTAAAGAATAATTAGATTTTTTATCCCGGAAAGACCAATCCTTAACTTTAAAAAAAAAAGACACGACAGTCATTGCCTGCTACCAATCTTTCCGGATGAAAGAAATTAAGGTATACAATGCGTACGTTAAAATTAGAAATGATTTTATAAGATTATGTACTTATAAATTAAAAGCTAATTGAAATCTTAGTAAAGCAACGTCGGAAACATCTCGCCTGTCCTAGAATTGGAACTAACGATGATAGTTGGAAATGAATGATTTTTATATATGATTATTTTTTCAACGGAATAAAAGGCAACCGAGAAAGTGGCTCACCTGACGGTAAGCAATCACCTTTGCAATATCATAGTACAGATACGTTGCCTACCTTTAGGATGAGAATTTTTGGGATAGGGAAGAAGGGGTGTGGGCCACCGGTTATCTCACTCACCGAATGAAACGAATCACAGAACTACCACTTCACTTCATTCTTTTTTATTAATTGTATACATTATGCGTTAACTTTTTTAGTGATTGGTGCAGTTGCATTTAACGAAAAGTTTTATAGCTTTACTTCACAAGAACAAGCACCCAATGCACGCAGCAGTAAGGTGATCGCAGCGGCATTTGGATCCAACAGCGGTATAATGAAACTCGACAAAGGAATCCTTTGGAGGATTTTCAAAACGCCGCTCTACAAAAAGCTTGTCGAGTCTCAACAGTACTTAGAAAAGTAAGTGAAATAGTAACAAGTACTTATTTTAAAAAGTTTCCTTTTCTTAAATTTGGTTAGTAATTAAACTGTTTTTCATATTATTTTATAATATTTAATCAATACTGGTTTCGTGACTAATAAATAGATATCTCTTTAAATGTATCGCGATTGTTTTTTTTTTTAGAATCTCTATGGACATTTTGTTGGACAGAATAAACTTTTTTGAGACAGAACAAGGTGAAAAATCCAATTCCCTTTTAGATTCATTTCTGCAGCAGCCAAACTTAGATGTCAAAGATATCACTGGAATGATGGTTGATATTTTAATGGCAGCTATCGACACGGTATGTAGGTAACGTACTGAGAATAAAACAAGAATATAAAGAATGAAACTGTGAATATTTAATGCATTTGTTTTATTTTAGACCGCATATGCGACAAGTTTTTTACTGTACCATGTTGCACGCAATCCATCATGTCAAAAGAAGTTACACGAAGAGGTTGCTACCCTTCTACCTACAAAATCATCTCTGTTAACATCAGAGATACTGTCAAAAGCCGTTTACGTTCGCAGTTGTGTCAAAGAAAGCCTGCGGCTAAATCCCGTTTCGATTGGTGTTGGGCGATTGTTACAGAAGGATATAATATTGAAGGGATATTTAATTCCAGAAGGGGTAAGTATTCAATGATAGAGTTTTTTATGGAGAAAGAGACAAACGGGCACTGTCTCTGTCTATATCAGGTCAAATGTTCAGCTATGGGACATCGATGAACATCAGTGGATTTGTAAACGATCCTTTAAGTTGGGAATAAATAGCCCTTGAAGGTTCTTACGGTCCGAAAAAACCGCTGACGTTAACTGCTTGCCCAAGGTAGTTGTCCATGCTAGAGAGTTTTTAGTTAGTTTATATGACTAACTTACGTTCACTTGAATGAAAATCGCCAGTCACGCGCTGTTAAAACTGCATAACTATGCGGTATTGGTCATGGGGGTCAGAGATGTGAAGTATGGGTTAATAATAATCCTATTTATAAAATTACATAGAAATATATAATTTTATAAATAGGATTATGTATTAAAAACATCTGATCAGGGCCGAATTTAGAGAAGGGCATCCGGGGCATGACAAAAATGATTTCAAATGTTCATGCCGCACCTACTTCTCTTAAAGTAGAAAATTCTACACTCGAAGTTGTCGACGATTACTTATTATTATTATCTACTTGGGACAAACAAGGTAGGTTCAACTTCGAGAAAGAAATCAATAGTCGAATCCAACTCAGCTGAGTTGGTACCCAGCTGGGTTGGTTTACTCAGCGTACATCTTTTCGTCAAAAATCCCAGAGGGTCCTAAGACGTCTTTAACCAGTGCGAGTTGCCAGTGATGACTTACGGCACCGTGACGTGGTCGCTCACAATGGGCCTCATAATAAGGCTCAAGGTCATCAAAGGGCAATGGAATGAGCTCTGCTCGGAGTTTCCCTTCGATATCGATTCAGAAATGAGGAGATTTGTAGAAGAACGAGGATTGCTGATTTGGCTCAACAAATTGCAATTCTTAAGTGGCATTGGGCAGGGCATAATGCTCGCAGAACTGATGACTGTTGGGGTGGTAAGGTTCTAGAGTGGCGATCACGTACTGGAATGGAAGTTGGCAGGTCTTCCACAAGGTGGACCGACGATCTAGTGAAGATCGCAGAAAGCCGTTTGATGCGAATAGCACAAAATCGACCGCCGTGAAAATTCTTGGGGAAGGCCTATGTCCAGCAGTGGGCGTCTTTTAGCTGATGATGATGACGATGATCCGGGATTAGACCTCCGGGGCCTCCACAAAAGAGATCTCCCACAATATAGACTTAAAAAAAAACCTTCCAATTCTAGCGAGTAGATAACTCTCCTCTTTTTTTTTTTGCTGTTTTATCTACACAATTTTGTACAAAAATGGTTACACTATTGTTAAATATTGATTTTTTTCAAAAATAAAAATTACCATGGGACAATACCATCTATCAAAGCCTTTTCTCCTGGGCATTGAAAGTGATTACTCAAGGAACTTGATTACAAGGAAATCATCGACGATTTAGAAAACTAAAAACTAAAGAAAAACCCTGAAGTTTCCGTTCGTAAAGGCTTAAACTTAATTTCGCATAATTCATGTTTTTGATTATATTTTTATATATTTTTTAAAAGATTTTACTTGGTTTCACAATAAATTATTTTTTAAAAAACGCTGAATGAAAAAAAGTTGTACATTTTATTTGATAAGTAACTTCGTGCTACGGGCCTTCACTCCTTTTGTTGCAGTAGGGTCTGCAGACCTCTACACTCGACCCTGTATCTGACGTCTAGTTATATTAATATACTACAGGAAAGTTAGATGGGGATTTTCATAAAAAATTCTAAACTTATAATTATGTCGCAATCTCGTGTTCGATGTTTAATCATAGGCGATGGACGATTTGTTATCTTATACAGACCGTAATTGTGACGCAAAACATGGTGGCTGCCCGCTTGCCTCAATACGTGCGCAAACCGATGCTTTACAAGCCGGAGCGTTGGATGAGGGACTCCCCCGAATATGAGAATATTCATCCCTTCCTGAGTCTACCGTTCGGCTTCGGTCCTCGATCCTGTATCGCTCGGAGGTTGGCTGAACAAAATATGTGCATCACGCTAATAAGGGTAAAACATTTATATTTCACTGATAGTAAATTTATCAAATATTAAATCATGTTACACAGTAGTAGTAAACAGGTATAAAGTTAAATTTTTACCTGTGATTGGTTACCGCATTGATTTAACTTATTGCTAAAGCGTTTTCTCCAATAATAAACTTTTTTTTCCACTAGCAAAAGTTTCAACCTGTTATCAATGCTATATCTTTCTCACATTTTTTTTAATCTGACTAAAAGTTTGAAGTGTTGACACATTAAAAGTGTTTTTGTTTTGAGCGTTCTTAAATTTAACACCCTATTTTTCCATGTTGCAGTTGGTGCGGGAGTTTAGAATAAGATGGGCGGGCGAGGATGTAGGCGTTAAAACGTTGCTTATTAACAAGCCGGATAAGCCTATTACATTATCCTTTGAACCTAGATGTGGGTGAATGAATTACATATTGTCTTATTTCCACTTGTATGTTTTATTTTTATTATCATATTAAGGCTCGTCAGAGGTTACGCTGCCGTATTTAGATTTTATTTCATACCACATTGATGTTTGTATATTTTAATTTATTTCCGCAAAAGAAGATGATATTTTGTGTTTTAAAATAACAACTTTGCTAAAATGTATCCTTTTATATTTAATTCCATTCATGCATGACCAAAAATAAAAGGAAAGCAAGGATTTAAAATCTAACAAATAATATGCAGAGAAAAGTTACAATTCGTGTAATTATATGAAATAAGTCTAATAAGTCATTTTAGTTTAGTCTAACTAAATGTATAACAATATTTATAACATAGGTTATTAATAAACAAGCGAATAGAGAAAATAATAATTAACAATAACAATATTTAGCACTGCAGTTAATTTACATATAGTTACGTTTTAAACTGTCCCGTTTCAAGTTGCTGCAACAAGTCGCCATTAAGTACCACAAATTTTCGAATTCGATGACATTTTTTTAAAGTTAATGACAAATTATTGGCAGCAACTTTCTATTGTTAACTTTCACCAAGCTATAAAACGTGAAATAAATACTTATCATTTTGTATAATTAAGCAAACAATGATCTGATCTGGACCTTTTATAGATGTGAGTAGACATAAGCCAGTAGATATTTCGAGGAGCCGTGAAAGACAAATACGGCCATGTTAATGGTATACTCTATTTAGTTTACAAAGATTGACCAGATTGCAAAGACAATAAAAAAACTCCCACATTGAGTCGCTTGCTCTGATACGTATCAAGTTCAATGGCCTTTTAAATTTGTCAAATCGCCTTATGAAAGTTACGCGATATTTATTTTAGACACTATTACCTTAAGAAGTTAAGGTTAAACAGCTAGCGTTACAAATAGTTAAAAAACGTATACGATGCTGTTTACTAACAATAATTTGATATTAAAAAGTTATGGTTTACGATATTAAAGGTGTATATGTTTTCGTTTTACATATTAACGACAAAATAATGGCACTGATTTCATTTTTAATGCCATGATCGAGGAGGATTAGATAATACTATTAGACATCGAGATAATAATAAATTAATATATTACAGTTTACCTTAATCGTAAACTTAATATATAAAAAAAAATATGGCTAAGAAATTTCGTTCGAGATTCAATCGTTTTGCCTTCATATATATACATACAAATCAAATTTTGTAAAGTAATAAATACTGATATCCACGAGGTAACTTTGACTCATATCTACAACGCAATGACTCGAATTCACTGAACTGGTCTGGGATCGTACGGCGTCGCGTCGTGGCCGACATATCTGTTGTTCTTTCGTATTTGAAAACCCTCCTCGGGGGAAGTGTTATAATAGATCACTCGCCGGATGCCAAAGGGATCGACGTAGCCGAAGCTGCCTATCCTCTCGTCGGTGTTTTGGGTCGCCTCCTCGTGGTACTGTTTAGGGAGGTAGTATCGGAATCCGGTCCTTTGGTGTGCACTACCGTCGTACTTCGGGAACTGTGGCGTGTAACCGTCGCCTAGCCGCACATTCTCTTGGTATCTACGCGACCAGGCGTCCGCATGTCTGTACGAGTTTGGGTTGTAAACGTCGTACCGGATGTACGGAGTGCTGTCGCTGGCGTAATAGTTGTCTTCTATAGTGTTCGTGTCGTAGCCGTGAGGGTTCCGCGAGGGGGAAGCTTCGTCGGCCGCTATCGGGGCAACAGTCGGCCTGGAATTGTACGGCGTCGAAGAATCTATCGAGTTCGGTGACACTTCGACGTGCGGCGTGGACGAGGGGCCAGCGTATGAAGGCGACGGTGTTATTGAAACTCCATCAGGGTATGAAGGTGGGGATGTGGTGGAAGATGTTGCTGGACGCTGTGTCGTGGTGCCACGAGCTGGTGGTGCCCGATGGACTGGAGGTGCAGGGGTGACCCCAAATCCGGAATCGGTAGGAGCAGTCTTCGCGATGTTTATTGACTCCTGCAAGGAAATTGTGCATCCGATGTGTCATTTACTTAATTAAGATACGAATCGAATTTGGAATTTACGATCCGTGCAGCGTGCATTTACTTAATTTATTACTTTTAATTTATATCGATTGTGTTGAAAACTTTGCCATCGACTCTTATACCACGGAGTCTATGCCCCAAAATTAACAAACACACTTTTCTTACTTCTTACTTTTTACTTATAATAGTAACCAAAGACAAAGGGAGTAACATGAACATGGCTTATCAGATTTTATTTTCTAGATTTTTCTATTGTTTTTTTTTTCTCTGAAAGACATGTAATTAATTATTATTGTGATAGACTTTTTTCCACAAATTATTGCCGACGTACGTCCGTAACATCAGTAAGATTATTTATGCGTTGTGAACCTTTAAATGATTGGGCTTTCAATTATCCCACTCACGAAAACGTATAAATAATAAATACAAAAATGAAGTTTCCTCGGAGATTTTGCTTCGTATTTCAAAGTCTTACAAAGGAAGGTTTTAATGGGATATATCTGTGTCGGTATTCTACACATCTTTATGTTAATATTATTTATATTGATTTCAAAATTATAGCTATAAAAATTAAAATAAGATAAAAATGAGTAAAAAATTATTTTATTATAGAATCGATATTTTACCGGGTTGAACGTTATCATGCCATAAACTAGTAACGTGATAGCTTAATAGCAAATTTTTGTTTCGGTTTGAAAAAAGAATGGGCCAGCATTATTACCGGGCATAAAAATGGACCATTTGAGTCATATCTTGGTGAAGAGCGCAATGCAGAGCCAAGCACTTTTAATTTTAAATTCTGAGATGATTTTCAAAATACTGGCAGGCGCACTACTAGCTCATCCCGCCATTTTAATCTAAAGAAAAAAAAATATGAAGCCCTTAGTATACATACTGAAATTGGTCGATTCAATCCTACGTAAACGGTTTTTGACTTATAAATCCTGTATCCTTGGTCATCGGCAATGTAATCCTGTAAGCGTAAGAAACCATCGGCTCCCACCCAACCCGTTGTTCCTGAAAATTCGAAAAAAAGATATTCTTTAAACTTTTTTATGCCTTTTTGGTATGTCTCCAAAAAATTGTTATACCGGTTCTCTGATAACTTAAACGGGTACGAAGATTTATGATTATTGAAATTAAATGGTCCTATATTTTCTAGAATTTTTTTTTAACAAAATTAATGTTTCGCTAGTTAGATATAAGGAAAATGTACTGCCATAAGATACCTCGTTAGTCAAACGTTCCTTCTTTGCAATTATTTCGACTCACGATCCGTGACGAATACACACTTTTACATTATAAATGTATTGTTATAATATGAAGTTTCATGTCTAAGAAAATTTTCTGACTATTTTAGACACCAACTCGCTCTACCAGATTTAAAAATTTGAAATTTTGACAACATTTGCTATACTGATGTGTAAAGTACCGCAAAAATTTTGTGTATTTGCCTAAAACACCGGACAAATATTTCTTAAAAAAATATATGAAATACACGGCACTCAAATATCATTTCTTAAGGGCGTGTACCAAATACTGTTAGTACAGTAATCCACCCTATAACACGGTACTTACGGCGCAATTTTATATTGTACGGGAACAATCCTACAACGCGTTTTCATATCACGCGGAACCAATCTGCCGTGTTATAGGGGGGATTACTGTATAGTGAACACCAACAGAGAACAACAGTAGAACCAATTTAAACATTGTATAAACATTCCTGAGTACAAATTACTTGAACTATGTATCTATTTATCTCCTATAATTTGATATTCAAGTTTGTAAGTCCAATTAGTACAGATATATAAGTACTACATGGGTTTCTTCATCGAAACTAAGTAGGACTTTCAATGACAAACGACTTTAACGTTTTAGATTGGAGTTTATCATAATCAATGTTGAATTTATGTCAGTCCCTGGTTGAGTTTTGAAATTTTAAACGGCTGCTTTCTTGATTATTTGATAGTTTTTATGTCTAGTAAATTAGTATACTCTATTAATCTCTGTTTATGCGTGAAAAACATTTTTCAGTCACTATTTAATTTAATAGTTTTATTTTAGCATTAAATTTATTTATTTATTTAATCATTAGGACATCGTACACAGTCGGATTCAACGCCAAAGGCATTATCTACTAGTCAACCTTCAAGTGGTGGAGAAATAGTCGGGTGCACAAAAATAAAACAAGTCAATAATATTATACATTGTAACATATATAAAAATAATAGATACAAGTATACGACACATTCATTCTACTGTTATCTTGCTACATGTTTGGGATTGTGACATTTTTTTATATACAAACTTGTAATAAAATCTTAATGCTAGCTGCTGTCTATTTTGTTCAATATGAACGTAAAAAAATTAGTTGTTCTTCCCGTAGCTATGGGGAGTGAAAATAAAAAATCAATTTTAAATAATCGATATGTTTCGCGTTACCAACAACTGAGCCATCTTTCAGTCTTCTTTCCTTCCGATATTGCCCGTTGTGCGTCTGGTATAAGAAGTAACGTTCATCGTCCTCGTCTGTCTGGATGTGAAACTGATCGGGGTCTTGCTGCTGACTGTACCCGTCTAGTGCAGCCAGAGCACTGCACGACCATATCTGTGGGAAACGAAATATACATGTAATAAAATAAAATTAGTATGCTATAAGTAATACACTGGCGGACTCATAAACAGCATTAAAGTTAAGGATTATTTTCGAATATTACATATTCTTATTTTTGATGAGTATGCTAACGTTGTATCCATTAATCATAAAAACAAAATTTAAAAATAGAACTGCAGTAAAAGTTAAAATTATAGCCGGGAAAATAAAATTTATGCATAGTCTCAAATTCGTGTAATTAAACTTTCTAATAAATTCTTTTTCTTTTTTTTTTATAT